>JAAGKR010008064.1:0-33290 GCA_011419295.1 Clarias macrocephalus | reverse complement strand
GTCGCATGGATGCCCCGTGTGGTCTGCCTGGATTTGTATGGTGGCTGGGGATGGTTTCCATTAAGACTGTCCTATCATCGATTGATGCTCTGGGGACCTGTGACTTCAGTTGTTCGATAGCTCAGGACTGGAATCTCCTACAGTCTACCTGAGCCTCCAGGAACAAACTGGACTCCTTTTAATTTTAACACATCTCCTGTTACACTGAACTTCCAGTACACATTATTAAGTTGATCAATCCCTGCTATCCGTTATCACCCAGATGAGGATGGGTTCCCTGTTGAGTCTGGTTCCTCTCAAGGTTTCTTCCTATTACCATCCCAGGGAGTTTTTCCTTGCCACCGTCGCCCTCGGCTTGCTCATCAGGGACAATCTTATCATTTTGATTCATACACATTGCATACAGACTTACTTCTTTTTATTGTGTAAAGCTGCTTTGCGACAATGTTAATTGTTAAAAGCGCTATATAAATAAAATTGACTTGACTTGACTTGACTTAAACTCCCAAAACTACAGAACATTTACCTTTAAATGAAAAAAAAAGATTTTTCTTTGGTTTCTTTGGTTTTATCGGTTCAGGTTTAGCAGAAGTCACATCACTTGGTCCAGGGGCAGCATCTATAAGAGATTACAGAGATAGACCTTTATTTTCTCACTTTATTTTTTCACTACTCATATTTGAATATTAACTGATGTAAATTGAAGATGAATAAAAAATATAATTGCAACCCCACACAACTTTTAAAAAAATGCAATTAAATGAAAAAATGTTAACCGTTTTGCTCATAAGTTTTCCATGTTGGTGGGTGTTACAGAGCTGCTTCCTAATTGGCCAGCTGCTGGGACGTCACAGAATGTTACAGGGTTGAAGGAGGCCTCTAGCCGAGAGGACTTAGGGCACCAGAAAGAATACACCCTGCACAGGGTTTCAGTCCATTGCAGGCCACAAGCACACACAAACTGTAAATGCCAATTAACCTAATCTGCATACCTTTCGAACTGGAGTACCCAGGAAACTTTTGGGAGATCACCAACTCACAACTCTGACCCCAGAACATGGGCATTCTCCCACCATGTTTTCTTCTTCGCTCTCAAACAAAGACACCACATATGTGGACAATTCCAAAGGCAATCATATTTGGAAGTGTGCCATTAAGACAATACATATACGTATATTCCGTATTTTTGTCTTTGTGCTATGTTTGACAAGTTTACTATAACCAAAGAGGTGTAATCAACATTTATAACCCCTTTGTATAGATAAAAGTATGAATGAGTATGCAAGATATGGGAAGTTTGATATTGAATGAAAGCTTGTTTTATTCAAAGGACATTGATGTGAATGAAAAGTTGATAGTATAAACAGGGCTCATGTTAACACACTTTATAAAAGTACTGAAACTTCATTAGGATGTTGCCCACGTGGCAGACCAAACATTAGTCTAATGTATGCACGAAAAAGAAACCATGGGACGGACCGACTCTGTGGGGTCAAAACACCAGGGTCCGTACAAGTTCACCAAACTCTTTTGCTATGCACAACTTTTAGCTTCTAACTTTTTAGCTTTCTGAGACTCTTCAGGCTCTCCAGTGCTTGCTGTGTTCTCTGAGCTCTGGCTCTTTTGCTGTGCCCTCTCCCTCACCTTGAGCAACGACCTGGACTCATAGGCTACAACATCAAGCGATCGAGTTGTCTCACTCTCCAAGACTCCAACTGCTAGACAGCCAACCAATGCAATGTCAGCAATGCCGTGTCTCCTTTCCTACATAAGCGAATCACCAAGGAGAACGCTCACCATAATGCAAGTAAACAAACAAAGCTTCATACCTTGCTGAAAATTGGTGTGAGAACTGAACTAATCGGTAAAGATAAAATCAAGGCTCTGCTTTGTGACCTTCTCAGATCTAATAACCAGAACTAGAACTTCCTCAGAACTCCATTTAACTTTCACCCATGAACTGTTTGTGTGTGTGCATGTGTGCATGCATGTGTTTTAAATTCTTGTTTCTTTATAAAGAACTGTTATTTTGGTCAAGTATAATAAAGTTAAAACATTTGCCCAGATCTTATGTTACCTTGTTCATAATTGACAAAATACCAGGTTTTGTATCATCATCGTTGGCCACAAGACAAAGCAGAATTAGTAAGATACATTACATCATGCTAGACGGTGGACAGATAGAGGATAACGTGAATACTATGAATTTTAAATTAGTTTAATCAGATCAGCCTGAATCTTTAAAGATTTGATTCAATCTAAAAGGGCTGAAACTCTACAATGCAGTAAAAACAACACATTTCTCACTCTCTGTAAAAACATCAGCCATATTACTGAATGTATTAAACACAGTGTAAATATCTCTGCTTGTCAAAACAATACTGTTGTGTAGGGAGATTGTGTGTAGGCTTTTAGCTCATCTTACCTTCATCTGTGTTCTTCTTCACTTCTGAATACAAATTATCATCTCCCTCACTGCTCTTTCCTAGTGAGTAACAGTCACTGAATTAGCATTCACTAAGAAACACACATCATTCTGTTTACCACTTAAACTTCCACAACTACAGTAAATTTATCTCTATTAACTTCTGTTTCTTGTTTTTTGTTCAATTTAAGCACAAGTATTTTAGCTCATCTTACCTTTATCTGTGTCCTGCTTCAGTTCTGAGTACACAGTCTCTTCTCCCGCACTGCTCTTTCCTAGTAGGCAACAAGTCACTGATTTAGAATTTACTAAGATAACCAACAGCACATATATAGCTCTTTTACCTTATAATAATCACTTTTTAATTACTGAATGATTTATAGAAGTTATTTTAAGATGAATACACAAATGGCTAATATGAAATACAAAAAGATTCTGCTTTTTCTTTAGTTTCTTTAGTACAATTTCAGCATAAGTCACATCTATAAAAGCTTTCAGACACAGCCTTATCGCTCCATTCTTTATATTTGTATCATCATTCCTTTAATAAACTTCTAATTACAATGTTATACAAACATCTCTCATTTCTTCATAAATTCAATTAAATAATGTAGATTAAATTAAAGAAACAGGGTTTCATGCGACAGGCTACAAAGAGAATGGAAGAGATTCTGTGGACAGGTGGTTTTTACACACGAGTTGTTGTTAGAAATACCTTCTTAAATTAATATGTGTACCACATGAGCACAACAGCAGACTGTGGGAGGCAGAATTACTGTTGGTTGGTAGAGGATCAACTACGCATTTTACTGATTTACAATATTTTAGAGAGTTTTTCCTCACCACTTTGCTATCAGCTTGCATCATTTAACATGAACTAAATTAGCAATTTCGACCATATTCACATTTCTTCCTCATATTCTCCTCATGCATGCTCATTAAAGACACATTGATCATGCAATACATGTATACTTTTGGTTTTATTTTTGTAACATTTACAAAATTTTTATGTCTATAAAGCTGTTTTGCTACAATGGCCACTGTTTAAGCACTATACAGGTGAAACTGAATTGAATTAATTTACCTGTGTATATATACACATTATATAACCAAACTACGTAAAGAGACTATGCGAGTGGCCTGCAGTGATGTGAGCATGAATATTTGTGCGGAAGTGTGTGTGTGTGTGTGTGTGTGTGTGTGTGTGTGTGTGTGTGTGTGTGTGTGTGTGTGTGTGTGTGTGTCACTCTGCAATTACACCAGCAAACCACTAGTTGGTGTTAGGGTTTCTATGTCACTGTGCCGAGTCTGTTTGACAATGACTGTTGATTTTGTCCTGAAACTTCACTAGGCTATATTCTCTAAAAACAAATCTGAATTTAACAAGTGTTTCTGTACTTTTCTCTGTCTTTCTTTAAGAAACACACCAATATTATTAATACCTCATACCACACCATCAAGCTCAAGTCTCTATTAGATAAACTGCCACATATATGAACTGTAGTGTAAATATCTCTCTTTGCTTAAGCAATAGTGCTTTCTGGAGAGATTGTGTGTACAGTTTTAGCTCATCTTACCTTTATCTGTGTCCTTCTTCACTTCTGAGTACACAGTTTCATCTCCCTTACTGCTCTTTCCTAGTGGGCAACAACATCATTCATTAAGATAAACCACTTAAACTTTACTTCCACATAAACTACAGCACATGTATATATGTTACCTTATTATGAATTCATTTTAATTACTGAATGATTCATAGCTGTTATTTTAAGATAAATACACAAATGGGTAATATGAAATACAAAAAATGTAGCAATTCTGTTGAAATTAAAAGAATTCAGTCCCACCTGGCTTTTTCTTTTGTTTCTTTAGTTTTTTTAGCTCAATTTCAGCATAAGTCACATCACTCGGTTCAGCAGCAGCATCTATAAAAGGTTACAGACACGACTTACTTGCCCATTCTGTGTGTTTGTATCATCATTGCTTTAAAAAAACATCTAATTACA
Source organism: Clarias macrocephalus (assembly GCA_011419295.1). Lineage (NCBI taxonomy): Eukaryota > Metazoa > Chordata > Actinopteri > Siluriformes > Clariidae > Clarias > Clarias macrocephalus. The sequence continues at coordinate 28,859 of JAAGKR010008064.1, read as the reverse complement.
ATACTGTGCAAATTTTGTACTTCATACAAAATTAAACTAAATAATGTTGATTAAATTAAAGAAATGGAAACAAATGCTTTACTGTGACAGACTAGAAAGTGGCTAAAGTTATTCTAGAGAATGTAAAAAATATATAAAAATGGTTGTTTATGTAACAGCCTCTAGTCTGTAGCAAACACTCAGCATTCAGCATCAGCAGTATAATAATCACCGGCCTGATCATCTGTCATGCACCTGTTTCTCACTGGTTCACACACTAAAGTTAGATGATGTTTTTTTGGCTTGAACGATTCCTAGGTCACTGTGTGGCTTAACAAACAACAAGCGTTCTTCTTAAACTGGTCATGAACAGGGACTGGAAAAATTCCCTTCAGGAAGCCTGGAAAACTGTTTGTCAAGACTACAGTATATTAAAAATACAAAAATGTCTGGCTCTTTGGAAGAAAAATATAAAGAAATGATGTGCACTGTGTACGTTTGCATATAAAAAATAAATAAAAAAAAAACATGAGGCCAATACTAAATACCCCCTACAGGATACATTGATTCTACAGGATTTAGGTGTTCAGGATTCAGGCAGGTGTTGCTAATCATCAGCCCTTGATTAATTCATCATCAGCAGGTTTGCAGACCTCTAGAAAAGCAGATGTTTTGCCAGTTTTATGGTCTACTTGTCTTCAGGTGTGTGTTAACACAATGCCAAGAGTGAAAGACATAAGCAGTTGTCTTAAAGCAAGTGTTGCTTCGCATCTATCTGGAAGTAGTTATAAAGCCATTTGCAAACAATTTTGAATTTAACATTCTACTGTGAGAAAGATTATTCCAATTGGAAAGCATTCGAAATGTTTGCCAATCTTCCCAGGAGAATATGGTCATGTACAGTAGGAAGAGATCACTTCATGTTATTGCTGCTAAAGTTTGATCTGCAAGCTATTGAATCATGACATACTTAATACCGGCCACATGATTTTTTTTATTTATTTATTTATTTATTTTTGGGTTGGGGGCTTAATTTTTTATTTTTATTTTGGCTTAATTTTTGTTAAATAAATAATGGCATGGTGAAAAAGGTTTAAATACTATAAAACTATTCCTGTGGTCCTAGTATCAGTATTTTCATAGACATTATTACCACCTTTTCAATAGGGAAAAAAGACTAGGAAAAAGGTAACTAATGTAAAAAACAAAACATGGGGTGTGTATACTGACCTGCAGGCTGACTGGTGTCCAGTATTACTGCAGAAGGAGTCTGATATTCTACATCTTCTCAACAGAGTAAAGCAATGATATATTTGGTGAAACATGATCATGTTTAAAAAATAATAATAATCTAAAAAGGTCAATTATTTAAAATAGCAAGTACACAATTGTCTTTAGGCATATTAATTGTGCTATGGACATAAAGAGCTGATCATCAAACCTTTTTTCTTCTTGGAGCGCACCAGCAGGATCAGTAAGATCATTAAGAAAAAAAGTGCGAAGGCCGAACTCAGTGCTATAATTACATAAATGAATCCAGAAGGTGGAACTAGGGAAAGAAAAGAACACAGATATTCTTTTAAAAACTGCATTTAGAAATCACATTGTTACGAATCTAACACAAGTAAGAAGACGTGGTTTCCTCACCTCTGACTGAAACCCAGCTTTTGGGTGACTCTCCTTTCTCTGGGTGTGTACAGTGGTAGAAACCTTCATCTGACTTTGAAACACTACTGATGGTCATCTCTCCTGTAGTCTGCTTCTGGAGAACTGAATCATCTTTATAGAAATCAGCACCAGAGTCTGAGATCTTTGTGTTGCGATATAAACAGTGTAATGTCAGAGGATTTCCCTCAGTTACAGGATGGACAGGACTCTCCAGGATCACATCACCATCTGTAGGAAAGAGAAAGACCAGACTGAAAACTCAAATACAAGTGTAATTCTAACATACAAGAGTCTACTGATTTCTACCATGTGACGTTACTGTATGGTCATACCATCATATTTAAGACCCAAATGTGACCCGTCACATCAAGTCAGGTATTAAACTTCATTTTGGGTGATTTGAGTTATGAATATTTTAGTAGTCTAGTAATAGTTTATTAGTGCCTCATGTCCAGTTGCTGAGATATGGCTGAGATACTGCAAGTTTGCTACTGTAGGTTTGTCTACTTTAAAGGCTTCAGACTTTTGCCCACTTAAAATGTATGTTGTGCATTAAATACATATGTACATGTCTGTAAATAGTTTATTTGGCAATTTCTGTGCAGATTCCAGATCTGTATTCAATACATTTATTTTTTTGCTGGAAAAAACAAGTTATGGTCATAATTACGACATCTACAAGAAAGAACTTATGAGTCTGAAACAGAACAACAAGTTTGGAGGAATACGCCATGTTGCAGGGTAGAGAAACACCTGTTAAATGGCTGATGAATCCATATTATCTTCTAAATTTAATAATTGACAACCTACATTTCCGATTAATTAATTTTACTTCAGTAGTATTTATTCTGTGTGGTTGATTTTTATTTAGAGTATTATAAATATTAAAAGTTAAATTAAACTCTGATATAGAACATATTGATATTTTAAACCTAACAATGTTGTCCTGCCTGCCTAATTTTAACAAACATGGAATTAATTTTTTGTGTGTTTGTAGTTTTTGTTGGTCGACTCAGTTTCCCAGAAGGCACCTCTGGTTTGGTTTATGCTTTGTAATCTTTGTTTTCAAGAGGGCTCTTATTAGTTTTCCTTATATTCTGTGTGTAGATGGATTCATGGAACTGCCTTGTTCAGTGTTTAGTTAGGCTGTGTCTCCTCTTATGTAAGTACTGTTCTGTGTATCCCCAGTGTGGGCCTTCTTGTGTAGTTCTTTGTCTGTGGTGTCCCTTGTCTGTTTAGATTTGTCTAGCCACACGAGGGCTTAGTCGCTAGCAGGGTTAGCTGCTAGTAGGCCTTGAATGCTAGTAGGGTTAGCCTCCAGTAGGCTAGCCTCTAGTGGGATTGACTGCTAGTGGTTCTGGTCGCTAGTAGGTTAGCCGCTAGTTTGGTATAGCCTCATGTGTGCCCTGCCTCTTGTGTCCCGGTCCCCTCGTAGGTCAGTACTAACCCAGTTAGCCACTAACTCCCTTAGATACTAACCTGGTTAGGTCATCATTCCCTGTATCCATATTCCATGTAGCTTATAACTCAACTAACCACTAACCAGTCCCGTCTCTAGTCTCTGTGCCCCTGGTCCTGTCTCAAGTCCTGTCTTCTGTCTCCAGTCCAGTCTTCTGTCTCTAGTTAGCTCCAGCTCTATGTTCCCTGTGTCGGCGCTCAGTTCCCTGTGTCAGCGCTCAGTTCCCTGTGTGTAGCCCTAAGCCCTAGTTTTAGTTTGAGTTTGTTTTGGTTCCTTTGTTGGTTTGTGTCTGCTTTTTGAGTTTTGTGAATAAAGACTATTTCTGTTTGCAAACCTCTGCATTTATGCCTGCCCTATTTTGCCCATGACAACATCAGCCAGTCTAGCCAGTCCCACCACTTAGACCTATGACAATTAAGAACTGACTATAAAGGTTGCATATAGTCAGTTCTTAATTTATTCCATGTTTGTTAAAAAATATGATCTCATTTTTTTTAATGTTGTTAAATTATGTATATTAATGTATTACTAATAAGCACATTAAAGACTCACTGTGCACTGTGATGTTACAATCTAACCTATGAGTTAGATTTGAACAATGACTTCAATATGCAATGTTTAAATGGATATCTCTGTTCCTCTTTCCCTAGTTTCAGCTTCTGGATTCGCTGGTATAATAAGTTTGGCCTTCATGCTTGTCGTCTTAATGATCTTAGCGTTTCTGCTGATGTGCTCCAAGAAGAAAAAGGATTTGATGAACTCACTTATTAAAATATACATGAAATACACAACCAATATATAACCAATGAAGTGATGCAGAGACATATCAGTTAATTTCTATATCATACTTTAAAATATTTTTTAATGTCAAGTTATGCACATTAAGTACATTGGAACCTTGGATTGTGAGCATAATCTGTTCCGGAATGTATATCAAAGCAAATATCTCCTTTAAGAAATAATGGAAACTTCGATGATTCGTTCCACAACACAAAAACATTCATATAAAAATAAGTAACACAAAATATAAAGTAGAAATAAAACAAATTAACCTGCAGTTTACGTTTATAAAGAACCTTGGCTACAGAGGGCTACTTTCACACACATGCCAGTTCACAGACAGGGACTCTCACTCACACAAGCGCTCATGCACACGCACACACATATACTAAATATAAAATGCTTTACACACTCAGTGTTGTAGTAAACAGTATATTTGTTGACAGATGTTGACTATACAAGTGATGCACGTCGCCCCGAGACCGAGCATGGGAGATAATTACCCACAATACTGCTCATATTTCAAGACCTTAAAATTTATTGAAAGACGCGAAACAGTCACAGACCAAGTCACTTGCAATCCAAGGTTTTACTGTATTTACTGTAGAGACTCACTGTGCACTGTGATGTTGAGAGAATGACTGCGTCCTCCAGATTCAGACTGACACCAGTAAACTCCAGTGTGTGATGTAGAGAGGGAGCTGATGTTACATGTAGAATCTGAAACTGATGAACAATTGTACAGTGTCTCACTGTATGTGTATCCTGTCACTGTCCATCCAGTAGAGTTTGTCTGGTCCTCACAGCTCAGTGAGAGAGAGTCAGCAGTAAAGTGTTGAGTTCTGTTGTGACTGACAATCAGAGACACTTGAGGAGATTCATCTAAAAGATACACAATATATTATATTTATATAATTATTATATGATTATAAGCAGAATGGATTAAGCATGGGTGATGTATTCATGATAGATAGATAGATAGATAGATAGATAGATAGATAGATAGATAGATAGATAGATAGATAGATAGATAGATATTTTAAGTCTTCATTGATGATGATCATCATCATTATCATTAATAGTGATGCACCAAAATGAAAATTCTGGGCCGAAATCGAAACCGAAACGTTAGGATGCACTTGGTCGAAAAGCGAAACTGATACAGAAAATGGCTTCTTTTAAAAAATTAAAAATTTTAAACACTCACTCTATATTTGTGTATATAAATATATATACTGTATATACACCATTTTGCAAAAACTGCGAGATGTTGGGTTTCACACACATGGTGTTTTAGCAAACTCCTCCTAGGCGAATCAGTGCATCCCAGTAAGGTATATGGGGTCAGAGCGCAGGGTCAGCAAGAATACAGATCCCTGGAGCAGATAGTGTTAAGAGCATTGTTCAATGGCTCAACATGACGTCTGTGGAAAGACTACTCCTGTGTGATTGAGAGTAACAGGACTGAGAGTGTAGGAGCCTCCAGATCCTCTGCTGCTGTCTGAGAGGAGCGCTGTCCTGTACCTGAGGGAATCCTGACTGTCTCTGTAGGGAACATGAATGTCCAGCCTGTAGAGGAGTGTTTAATCTCACAGCTTAGAGTCACTGAGTCTCCTTCAGTCAGCCAGCTCAGTGGAGACACACTCACTACTGGCTCTGCTGTGTCTGATGGACAACACATGTAAAAATAAATAAATATAAATTCATACAGGTTAGCAAATTTTGCCATCTGGGTAGAGTGTGTTATCACTCTTATACCAGCTTATGCCAGCAGTATGTCCACTCAGTGTCTCCTTCTCCCTGTATGTCACACCCGAGAGTCACTTTCTCTCCTCTGAACACATGTTTATCAGATTTTATGCTCACCACAGCTTTAGGACTCCATGTAGGTAGGCTTGCTCTGCTCTATAAAAGCAAGACATGGAGCTTTGGGAGTGAGAAGAACACGTGGCGGATGTTAAACTAGAGTGTGGCATGCAATTAGGATGTCCTCATGCACCCCAGGGACTTCAAAGGTGGGGGGATTGAAAAGTGCTGCGGCACTTTCACTTTCGCAGAGAGCCGGCCTTTGCGATCCAGCTGCCGCAGAGGAAAAGGACGCACCATACATCGTTAAGGCCCCCTTCTCGAGCCGGGATCACTGCTGCAGTTACCAGAGGAGCAACAGCTGTCGTTGGCTGAGATCGCGTTAGACTTCTGTCTGTGGCCGCACCCAAGAAGTGCTGGGTGCGGCTGGTTATATTAGAAACCAGCAGGAGCCATTGCCCACATGTCACCCTTTCCTCCTCCTTTAAACCCTTTCCTTTTCCCATTTTGCTTATAAAATGTCCCTTTTTCTAGCAGCATTTTACTAAACAGTAATTAAGACATACTGTACACTTACTGCTTTTTCTTATCATTACTCAAATGAAATGAAGAATTACACTGAATACAGTTCAGGGATATTTGTGTGAATGTGCTTAGAACCATATTTTGGTCAGCAGGGGAACACACCAGAGACTAAGGAAACACACCGGAGGCTAAGGGAACACATTGGAGATTAGGGGAGCACACTGGAGGCTGATGTCTGACTGATGTCCAGGTACCTGTTTAAAAATGACCATGTTGGTATCAGAGTTAAGGGTGTGTGGTGGTGAGGGACTCCACTGTGGAAACTTTTGTCGCCCTGTCGTTAGGTTCTAACTGCTGGTCTGATTACAGATTTAAATGTAAATAAGATGTGATCTTAACCAACTACACTATATGATCACTGGCTCTCGACTGTGATGAAATTAGCTGAAATAGGATTAAAAAACGTATAACTTTTCCTTTTCACATTTGGAAATTTGCAGGCTGTATTTTACGCTATTTCCTTTCCACCTGATACTCTTTTTCTACCCATAAAGAAGAATTTGGAAATTGTGCCAGCTCCAGTCGACAGAGGCAAACCCTGCGAGGATCCCGGGGCATCCAGAGAAAGAAAAGCTCCAGCAGGATTCTGCTTCGTGATCATTTGGGCATATCAAAACAATGATGCCAACCCTATGTGGACTTCGAGGACAACAACAACCTTCCTAAGTAATACATGCAGTAACATTCTAAAGATACTGTACCTGCATCACACTGTACACAACTGCAGAGAAGGTTTCTTCCTCATACCATCTAAGAGGGCTTATCCTTGCCACAGTAGCCAGGAGATGATTTTGTCTAACATCTAGGACTTTTCGCACTATGTTTTTTGTTTCTTATGTTCTATAATGTTGCTTTGAGACAAAGTTCATTAAAAAAAACTTTTATTTTTACAGTTAAAAATAAAATGGAAATTTTGATAAGGACAGAGCGGAGGTGTTCTCTGCTGTAGGTTTGTAATCCTGGCTATCTGTTACTTCTGCACTGTGTGTGGGTGCTGAACTCATCACGGGTTGGTATTGATGCAGTATGTGTCAGTGAATCCGTTCACATGCTCAGAGTAAATGCTACCCATCATCCACCAAACTGTGGCATCTGTAATTTGTGAGTGTGAGAAATGGCACACAGAACAAAGCGGAGATCATGCGTCATTCTCAGACTTTCAGATTCTGAGTCCATCATTTACAAAAATGTTCACACTTGTCTACATTTATTCCCACTCATGCTGGTCGTGATTTAACACACTGAAGCTGAGAAACTCTACATTTGTTTTTGGTGTTTTAAAGAACACGCTCCCTTACTCACCAGTAACATTTACCCAGAGTGCACCACTGCTGTTTGTGTAGTAGACTGGGTTTCCTCTTCCAGCTCTGCACCTGTACTGACCTCCATCAGAGACACTAACTGAATTGATGAAGTAGTGAGATGTATTAGTCTCAGTGCTCTGTGTGTCTTTAATCCAGTAAAACTTCCATCCAGCAGACTGCAGCTTCAGTGTACAGGTCAGAGTCACTGAGTTTCCTGTCAGTGCAGCTCCTTTAAGGTCTGATGTGAGTTCAGGTTTTGGTTTTTCTGTTAGAAATGAAACACAGTTCAGGATGTGAAGTACACTTTACACTAATCACCTCTACAGAGTAAAACATCTTATTAATGTCTCTGTGTTGTTAGTGGTTTTATCTAAATAATTATAGAATCTTCTTATTTATTACTTTTTGTTGAAAAGATAAATTATTCTACATTATTTATAGGGAAAATAACACCAAAGACTCATTTCTGCATGATGTGATTGTTCTGTTTATCCAGACTATGTGGTTCACTCCAAGTGAGTAAATGAGACTATTTACATAAATGAATGTTTTACTCAGATGTGCATCACCTTCAGTCCTGTTGTAAAAACATGATGCACTTTTTTGTTTTATACATTTCTCTCTCTTATAGTAGATATTAATAATAAAATGATTACATGCAAGCTTATCAGATTTCTCTTTTATTGTGACCTGATATAACAGAAGACCCTCCACTATTTCACTGCTGAGCTCTGTTTCTAAGGGATAAATAAGGCTTGTCTAGTCTTTACATCGCCTTCTTTAGTTCTTAAGAACTAAAATCAAGCTTGTCAGAATGCAGGATCTGAGTTTATTTCAGCCTCAACATTAACAGACGCACGTTGGAGACCTCTAGGACATACAGTACGCAAACTCGTTTAAAGAGGAGTGTAACATGTGACCTTGAAGAGAGTAAACATTAAACTTTTAAGCTGTAAATTGAAGCTTTAAATTCACTTGGAGAAAAAAGTAAACAAACTGCAGTATGTTGTAACATCATGAAAAGTAACATAAAAAGTAATGTCATAATAAATAAAAGTAATCACACACTCACCTGATACAGAGAGTGTAACAGCATCACTGATCTGTGAGAGCTGAGAGTCTCTTCTCCTCCCTCCGCAGGTGTATTTACCCCCGTCAGAGACTTTAACTGAGTCAAGGCTGAACTCCTGTGTTGTGTTCTGTAGCTGTGTGTTATTATTCTTATACCAGCTGTATGTCCACTTAGTGTCTCCTCCTGTCAGTATGTCACACCTGAAAGTGACTCTCTCTCCTCTGTACACCTGTGTATCAGGCTTTATAATCACCACAGGTTTAGGACTCTCTGTAAGAGAAATAAATAATAATTTTTAAAGGTTATTAATTCCCAACACCATTACTTAAACAAATAAAATATTAAAGTGTAGTAGTGTACATGTTCAGATGTAAATGATGAAGCTGTTAGAGGTGGACTGAGACATTTTAACAATCACTACTAATGAAATAAATGTAGATCAGAATGTGGAAAACTGACTCAGTGCTAAAATTAATCACGTTACTGTTCTGTACATTTACATCTTTTGTACTAATGATTTCACTCTCCTGTTTTCCTGACTGTTTATCTTCAGTATCACTGAGTGTCAGCAAGAAAGCAAGAAAAAGATTAATAATAAGGTAAAAGATAATGCTTAGAGTAACTGACTGGATATAACTTTTAACTTGTATCATCACGACACACTAAGCCACGCCCTCCTCTAACAATCCCCCATGATCACTTGCGCGCTCCTGTTCCAGAATCCACCCCGCTTATTGCTTTTCACCTCCTCAGTCACCGCGCTCTATACACCTGATCCCAATCTCTAATCTCCTTTAACTCCTATTTAACTCCCGCTCAGACAACACACGCGTGCCTTCTATACCCAAGATTCCGGCCTTATTTATTGCTATAGCCTTCGCGATCGCTCTGATCCTTCTGTTTATCGACCACAAGTTTAGATCACGACTCTCTCTTGTCTCTCCGGCCCCTGTTCACTCCACGGCCACGAATCATCCTCACAGATCAGCCATGTCGCCGAACACATCAGTGTCAGCTGCTAACCTGCGCGAGCTGCTTCTCATCACGAGCTCACCCCTCTCGCTCTGGGTCTCTGCGCTTCCGCATCCTCACAGGGCTCGCGCTGCGCGACTCTCATCTCAGCACGCTGAACTAGCGCAGGTGTTCTATAAAGTTATCCTACTCATCATTTCCTACCTAAACTGAATGCGCAGGCGTATTAAAAAATACATCATGTTTTGTCATCATCGCGTCCCGCCCATAAATCCATTCTACTGCTGCTAGTGTCCGGCGTTTCATGGTTTCGTGGTTTTATTCGACATTATGATTCGCATGTCTAACAGTCGACTTGTGAATTGACAGTTAATGTTTTTTTTTTTTTTATTATTGTTCGTGCCGTTTAATTATACTTGTCTTTTTAAATTACAATTAGCATAAATCACAGTTTAATCTTTAAAAAATATAGGTATTGTCCGTGTTTTTATACACTTGGTAACTTTTTATTAGTTGACAACCCCTATGTACTGTGTGCTTGTCATAATCCAAAGAAGTAATTCCAGTTATCTCTTGTACAAAGTAGTGTACATCAGTCATTATACACATCTTTTACTAGATAATCAGTTTCCCTGCCTATGAAAATGGCAGACTCTCAGGCTAAGGTCACTGAGCAGGAACAAAAATTTTCCCTACTTGCTGTCATGCAAATTATTTATAACCATGAACCTTTGTATCAAAATAGTTAGGCTACATCAAAATGCACTTTTTTTATCTTCATTTTATTAAAGTAGGAGTGTCTAATGTTGTTTTCCCTATTTAAAATATGCACTTGTATATACCCTTTGGTTTATGAGGGTAGGTTTTGATATTCCTCATAAGCAACCTAGTTTAGCTAAAGCAGAGGGTGGTGTTTAATATTTAAAGTGGTTTCTTACATTATTTACATTTTCTTATTTGAATTCATAAAATGTATTACAAAGATATTATTTTTATTTTTAATATTAAATCTGTTTCTGGTCAATGGTGTAAAGATGAGAAACTTTGTACACCTTACAGATCTTAGACTGTGACAAGTGTCAAAGTTGCGAAACCTTTGGCTGCCGATCAGAGAGTGTATTCAGGTACATTTCGCCAGGATTTATTTTTACTTATTTTATTTACAACTTAATGTTAGACATCTCTAGCTCAAAGTAAATGTGCTCTTGTGCTGCTTTGATAAACATAATCATACATGCATACATAGTGGCCAAAGGTGAAAGACGATGCATCAATCACAAATATTTAAAATGATGACAATAAAAAAGAATTTGTAATGAAATTGCTATATAACAGTCAATATTTATAATATTTAATTTTTCATATTTATATGAAATGCTTTATTATTCAAAACTTGTTGCATCCGGCTGGGCAGAGAGTCAGGTGATGCTGTAATGCCGCAGGTCTTAGACAAGCAAACCCACAGACAACTAGACCATGGATTTCCGGTCAGGCAGATCCGCGGTCGCTAGGCGATGCCACTATGATGACAATCAGGGGCAATGTGCAACACCTGAACGCACGTTTATATAGGCCCCCAAGACAAAACAATAGACATGCAAACATTAGGTAGCATCAGGTATGAGAGTCACTCCATTAATAGGGGAAAAGAAAAAACTGAAATGAGGAAAAAGTTTAGCATTTGAAGTGTTTGTTTATGTTGCAACGAGAATCCCGGCTCGAAGAGACAAAGGAATCTCTTTGCTGTGGTGTTCTTTGTTTTTGTTTGTTGTGTTTGTCTGTACTGTATGTCTGGCTGTGTGTCTACTTAATAAACCCATGTTAACTCAGAATGGAAAAGGCTTTCCCGTAGGTGTGCACAATCACTCCTGCTGCTCACATTCACTTTGCCTCCCCTCTGAAGCCCCACATCAGCGCTCGTCATGAACTTCCCAGCACACTAACACCACACCATAACAATTACATATCGTCTAAGTCACTTTAAAATTAGTCGCGTTTGTTTCTGCATCACTTGTGCAAGCAAAATAAACATTTGTGTTTATTTATTTCTCATGATTTCTCTGCTAAAATTGCTAATAAGACATTTAAATTTTTCAAACCCACATGTAGTTGACAGTGACATGCTCTATGCTCACAATTAACTTTACTGTAGTATTTTAAAATAATTACTTTTAAATCAATGAATCTGTCAATGCCGTATGTTAGTATCTCAATTATATTGATAAACCATGTGATTCAGAAAGCATTTACTTTAAAGTTTAACAATAACTTTAACTTTTCATTTTCATTTCAAGTCTTTTGGGATGGGCTCCAAACCCCGTGACCCAGAATACAGGATAAAGCGTTATAGATGAGTGAGTGAGTGATTAACTTTTCATTGTGAGAATAGAAGAGGTAACGGATATATGTGGGTTTGATTGTCCTTCCATTTTACATTTGGACGTTTACATATTTTTCTACTAAATCTAAACTAGTGTTGTTCCATTTGATTTCCAGCTCAGCTCACACCAGTCCTGCTGGGCCGTGCTCACACTGTCTCTCTTTAACTTTAATACAGTGATTTAGCTGTTTATACAGTTGAAACCAGATATTTACATACAGTTCAGAAAAAAACACAAAAACTGATTAAAGTGATAAAAGAAATGCATAAAAACCCTTACTAGATTCTAACATTTAACAAATGCAAAAAAATATGTTAATATTTATAGATCTAAAACAGAAAAAGTTCACTCTGATTTAATGTTTGACAGTAAAGACATAAAGGTTTTGTGTATTTTCTGAAGTGTATGTAAATATCTGATTTCAACTGTAAGTTCAGTGTTGTGCAGAATCACTAAATAGGACGTCTCTTACCGGTAACATTTACCCAGAGTGCATCACTGTAGTGTGTGTAGTAGACTGTGACTCCTCTTCCAGCTCTGCACCTGTACTGACCTCCATCAGAGACTCTGACTGAGCTGATGTTATAAGAGGAGGAGGAGGAGGAGGAGGAGTGTGTCACATTCTCAGTGCTCTGTGTGTCTTTCTTCCAGTAAAACGTCCATCCAGTAGACTGCAGCTTCAGTGTACAGGTCAGAGTCACTGAAGTTCCTGTCAGTGCGTCTCCTTTAAGGTTTGATGTGAGATCAGGTTTAGGTTTTTCTGTTAGAAATGAAATACAATTATAAAATGTAAAGGAGTCTTTACTGCACTAATAACCTCTACAGTAAAACAGTAATAATATATTTGTGATAATGTAAAATAACATATGAATGACATTAAATTGTTTTTAGAATTTCACATTTAGATTGTGATGAAGCAGTTTCTACTCTCCATCATAGAGTAGCAAGTATTTTGAAAATTCAGTAACTACACATCTGCAAGACATATTGGGAAACTCTGGAAATAGTCTTTTTCCATCACTTTGAGCCAGGGATCTCCCTATTATCTCTCTCAGGACATTCTTTACTACCTTAGAATGCCGCTGGAACATTTTATGCTTTGCTTAAAAACCAATAACCATGGGTCATGTCACGTCACATCAGACAAACACACACATTCATGTCCATGACTCAGGTTATATGAACACATCACACTCAATAGGAGGTCTAAGTAACATTCTGTGTTTCCCAGTCTACATTAATCCCCTGCTTATTTACACATTTAATATGAACATCATTTAATACCCATATAACACAGCAATGCCTCATTTAACCATATTTGTGAGGGTTTCATTCATCTATTCATGCGTCCGTCATTTTCCTTCACTTTTACTCTCTTATGCTTTCTAAAGGTCACATATTTTAATAATTTCATATGTTCCAGCTGTGCTAAATTTGTTGACATACATCTCTGATCATGTATTCTCGCTGATTGAGATGAATGCAGTGACCAGAAACATCCATGTCTGGTGCCTTACCTGGCATTTCCCACCTGTTTTCAATCTTTTCCCAGCCACTATGTCCAATGTAAAAAAAAAGGAGAAAATGGATGTAATAGTGTTACATTATGACGACATCCTCAGCTTCAGCAAGCACTTCTTAAGAGCTAATGTTCACTAGGTTAGCCTTTAGCAGTTAACTGTTAAACACTGACAGCAAAACTAACCCTTCTTAAGAGCTAAAGGCTATGCTATTATTTAGCAGTAAACCACTTCCTGTTAGTCTATTCTGTAGCTCTTCAAATGGCGTTGAGAGAAGAGCAGAACTGAGTTGAGTTTAGCATTGAGACTGGTGTCCTTTATAAAGATTTATAAGACTCACAATTAAACTGACCACTGTCCTGTTCAACATGTCCTGACCCCATGCCATGTCTTCTGTCTCTTGTGTGTGACATATTTCTCCTGTGTGTGTGTTTGACATTTCTATTGTGTGTCATAGCTGCTGAGTGTAAATGAGAGTCAGTAAGAGCAATAGTGATCATGTGTTGTCCATTAAACACTGATGAAAACCGATTTAAAAGTGATGTAAACACTGAGCTCTGTGGTGTCTTTGGAATCTGAGTCCAAATATGTATTTACATCTATAAGCAAACTAGTACAAAAATCATGCTAAGTGCTAGTTAGCTACAACAGCTTTGCTGCCTAAATCCACTGAATGTTGGCCAGTGTGAATTAGCTGTTAGCTAACTGTGATCCTGTTACAGGTGTGGTGTAAATATAATATCATTGAAATGTTTTATTTCACTAATTCAATTAAAAAAGTGAAACTCATATTATATAGATTCATTACACACAGACTGATATATTTCAAGTGTTTATTTATTTTTATTTTGATGATTATGGCTTACAGCTAATGAAATCCCAAAAGTCAGTATCTCAGAAAATTAGAATATTGTGAACCAGGTCATACTGGAGACTCGTGGTGTCACACACTAATCAGCTAATTAACTCAAAACAACTGTGAATATTTCCTGAGCATTTAAATGATCTCTCAGTCTGTTTCAGTAGGCTGGCTGTTCACAGAGTGCTGTATCCAAACACATTAATCGAAAGTTGACTGGAAGGAAAAAATCTGGTAGAAAAAGGAGCACAAGCAACAGGGATAACCACAGCCTTGATAGGATTGTGAAACGAAACCCATTCAAGAATTTTGGGAGGATTCACAAGGAGTGGACTGCAGCTGAATCAGTGCTTCAAGAGCCACCACGGACAGACGTAACCTGGACATGGGCTACAACTGTCACATTGCTAAGGACAAAAAGGACTGGACTGTACTCAGTGGGCCAAAGTCCTCTTTTTAGATGAAAATAATCTTTGCATTTCATTTGGAAATCAAGGTCTCAGAATCTGCTTGATGGGCCAAACTCTCCTGACCTAAACCCATTTTTATATCCATTTGTATTGTGAAGAGGAAGATGTGAGACACCAGATCCAGCAGCACAAGAGCTCAAAGCCACCATCAGAGCGACCTGGTCTTCTATAACACCTCAGCAGTGCCACAGACTGATCGCCTCCATGCCACGCCGCATTGCTGCAGAAATTCATGCAAAGGGAGCCCAGACCAGGTGTTGAGTGCTGTACATGTTAGTTAGTTTTACTTTTCAGTAGCCCAACATTTGTGTTAAAAAAAAATATATTTTTTTTTTGTGTGTGTGTGTATTCAAATTTTCTGAGATACTGAGTCTTGGCGTTTAAGCCATAATCGTCAAAATAAAATATGATGTAAACACTGCAGCTCTACACCTCCACATAAATAGTGAGGAAGTTGAGAGGGCTAACGATGATAAATGTCCGGGTCTGCACATAAAAGATTTTACATGGAACATTAACACTTCCACTTAGAGAAGAAAGCTCAAAAAGGCCAATGTACCCTCTCAGCTCTTAGTGAATTTCTACAGGAGCATGATAGTGTGGTACACCGGCTGCACTGCAGAGAACCGGAGAGACCGGGCTCAGGTAGTTAAGGCTGCACAGATGATTGTGGGAACCAAGCTCCTCACCCTCGACACAGTTTACATTAGCCGTCTACACAAGAGAGCTGGCAACAACAAGGATCCAACACGTCCAGGACCTGACTGTTAGTGCCCCCATCGGGCAAAAGATACAGGACAATCAGGACACACACTAACGGACTGAGGAACAGCTTCTTCCCCAGAGCTGTAGCCTGTAAGTTTATTTAGTTGTATTTCATTTGTTGTGGCTTATTCATGTTCATACCAAAGCTGCTAACTCTCACACAGTGAGCGTGAGACACATGCAATCTGTCTTCACACACACTCATGCCACACATCGAATTTCTCATGATTTCATATTCAAAACTATTGTCTGTTGAAGACAGGGAAAAAAATCACTGAACTCCTGCCTCTTTCTGACGAGTCTGCTTTTATTTTGAGGTCTACATTTACTGTAGTATAGTATATTAGTAGACTGCGTCCAAGTGAAGAGAAATAATATTTGTGTAATCTGGTTGACATTAACACACATTTACAGCTGCATGAGGCAGCAATCACACTCAGGAGGAGGAATAATAACTGGAACAGTCATAATAGTGCTGAACAGATCAACAATATCATTAAAGGAATTTACACTCAAATGTATTTACAGACTGCAGCAAAGTTTCACACCAACTGAAGCATTAAAAAAAACTAATAAACATAATAGAGAATCACAATCATACATACAGTACAGTTTGACTTTATAGTCAGTATCTTTTCCCCTCTTCCTTTCTTACTCCCATTCATTTGTGTAAACAATGATTCTTCGTTGACTGTACTTTCTCCATTTATTATTATTATTATTATTATTATTATATTATTATTATTATTATTACTACTACTACTTTGTTTTTTTGCTTTCCTTCTTTTTAAGTAGTTTTTAACACTAGTGTCACTTTATGTCACTGCACAGGTACTGTATACATGTGTATTAGTTTTTTTTATCTGTTTATTATTTTTCGTTATTTTGTGATTTTATTCTGAGCTTTACAAATGTCCATATTTCTCATGCCAGTAAAGCACCCTTAGAAACTTTAAATTTCTGTCTCTCCATCTCTCAGGACCAAAGGCTGATCCACGTTGGTGGACTTTTCTATCCTACAGTTATAATATCTTGATTTTCCTCTCTTCCATCGGTTTCTGCCTGGTCCAGGTTTCCTTGCTGTCCTCATACACTCTCTTTGTTTCATGGCTTCTGCATAACTGTTGCATTCCACATAATATTGCATGTGTTTTTTCTTCTATTCTGTGTGTGTGTGTGTGTGTGTGTGTGTGTGTGTGTGTGTGTGTGTGTGTGTGTGTGTGTGTGTGTTAGCCCCTGAGTGTTCTTGTGAATATAAATAGTGACAGTGTTTTGTGTATGATTAAACCCAATGTGAATATTGTCATTAAGAGGCCCCTTGTAATTCTGGAATAAAATATTATTATTATTATTATTATTATTATTATTATTATTATTATTATTATTATTATTATTATTATTGTGATTATTATGATTATTGAATTACTATTACTGAAATCTTGAGGAATTTTGTGTGTGCATAGTTATATGATGTCTGTTTAAATCTGTGGTTTATAATGTATGTTCATGAAAAAAAAAACTGATATCTCTTTATATGAGACACTGAAATTATAGTATCACATAAGCAATTTCCCTCTGGTATTAATAAAGTTCTTTGAATCTTGAATATTGTTCTTTCTGGCCTATTGTAGATTATCATGGAGAAGATGCACCTTTAACGTATCTACACATATTGTAAAATACAAGTGTATTCAGTTTAATTCATTATACAACTGTGTACTGATACTTCATGAAAATAATCACAAAGCATGTAAAACTATTCCACATAGTATAAATATATAGGTTCATACAGATATAATATAATATAATATATATGTCAGATTTGAAGGGGAGGCAGGTTGCAATTGTATATTATAGTTTATTAAGCTGGAGTTGAAACAATTAAATGAAAATTAGATGCAAACACAAGACACCAGAAACTGTGACTAGGAACTAATGCTTATGCTAACGCTGATGACTGTGAACAGACTGAACAGGGACTATACAGTATATAGACAGACTAATCAACTAAACAAGGTGCAAGTGAACATGACTGGGGTGCAGTGTATGATGGGAAATGCAGTCCTGAGGTAAACGTCAACATAAGAGTCTCAAAACACCAGTCACAACACAGGACAAAAACACAAAAACTGGACAAATATGAGAGGATCCTGGCAATATGCATATACAATTATTACTGTTTTTGCTAATTTTGTTATAAATAATGAACAGCAGGCGGAGGACAAAAAAACAAGACTCTGTGATGTCACATGTCCTAATCACCTGCAATTTGACTTCACTCTAGCTATGAAATGTTAAGATGTACTGACAAATAAAATCAACACCTTATCAACTGTAAAGTACTGTACCTACTACACCTTACGACTTGCTATGAATATTGTCAAAGCTGGATTTGTGCCCAAAAGAACATTACTGGTGCACAGCAAAAGCTTGAAGTTTCTTGTGCGGAAAAGAAACTCTCTCATGCAAACCAGAAACTGTATCCTTTTTTTAAACTCCATGTCCATTTACCTGCTCCAACCTCTGACTACAGAAGCTATGAATCTGTCCCTCACTTCTGTAACCATATGCAGTGTTGATCTTTAGGAGGAGACTATTTAGTAGCTGATTTAGCCATGGATTTAATATCTAGCCATGCATGTTCCTGTTGTGTTTGTTTATTTGTTTATGCCAGGGGCTGGCCCATCATGCAGAGACATTGACCCATTGGTTTGTTTTCTATACTGACAGCATAACCCCATTAACATGATCCCATAGGTTCAATGTTTGATGCAAACATCATAGATTATAATGACGAATTTAAGTGATTCACCGTTATAAAACATGACAAAGTGGCTGGCTTTCTTGATTCAATGTAATTGGCAAGCAAAATGTAGCACCTTCCACACACACACACACACACACACACACACACACACACACACACACACACACACACACACACCGAGTGAGATTGAGTTGCAGTAAACCCATCCTCCATGTCTCAAGCACACAGCAGTAACTGCAGGCACAAGTAATAGCAGGCGCGTACACAATGATAACAGGAAGAGTAAAAGACCAACAAACAATTTTAAGCTACAGTATTAGTTGGTCCAGTGACAAAAGAAAAATGTCTTTCCAATGTAGTAACAAATTTCGCTATTACTTATTACTACTATTAATCCTAGGGACACGTGAGCTTTGTGTTAATGTTCTTTTCTTCTGTGTAACTGTGTACATGTTTTATAGGCTAAGTTGACCTGACATTGACCTGTAAATTTTAGTCAGTGTTGTAGTTTTATACTGTTGAAAATTGAAATGTTGAAATAATTTATTTATTGTGTGAAAGCTTTATGCACACAGACAAAACTTTTAGATGCACGACTTTATCTTAATCAGCCTGCTCTAATCATAAATGTTCAAAGCCCCCATAATAGAGCTGTTTAAGACTCTCATAATCTCATCAAATTGAAACCAGATATTTACATACTGTACACTTCAGACACAAAAACGCTTTCTTTACTGTCAAACGTTAAATCAGAGTAAACTTTTTCTGTTTTAGATCAACAAGCATTAACATATTTTTTGCATTTCTTAAATGTTAGAATCGAGCGAGGGATAATTTTTATGTATTTTTTTATTACTTATATCAAAGTCAGAAGTATACAAACACTATGTTTACTGTGTCTTTAAACAAAGTGGAAATCTCCAGATGATTCCATTCTGAGCTTAATAAGCTTCTGATAGGTTAATTGATTCCAATTGAGTTAATTGGTGACACACTTGTGGATGCATATTAAAGACACACCTCAAACACAGAGGCTCTTTCTTTGACATCATGGGAAAATCAAGAAAAAACAACCGGGACATCAGGAATAGAATTGTGGACCTCCACAAGTGTGGCTCATCCTTAGGTGCCATGTCCAAATGCTTGAAGGTCCCACGTTCATCCGTTCAGGCAATAATACACAAGTAGAAAAAATGTGGGAATGTACAAATATCATATCACTCAGGAAGGAGACGGAATGCCAGAAAGGGACGTTTTTTCGTGCAAAATGTGCAAATCAACCAGGACTACAGCAAAAGACAACGTAAAGATGCTGACTGAAACTGGTAAGACAGAGTTTTTACTTTACATTACATGTTTACATTATCCACAGTAAAACAAGTCCTGTACCACCATGAGCTGTAAGGTTACTCTGGGAGGAGGAAGCCATTACTTCAAAACCACCATAAAAAAGCCAGACTACAGTTTGCAACTTCACATGGAGACAAAAATCTTAACTTCTGGAGACATGTCCTGATGAAACAAAAATTTAACTGTTCAGCCATAATGATTAACGGTAAATTTGGAGAAAAAAGGGGAAGCTTTGTAGCCTCAGAACACCATCCCAACTGTGAAGTATGTAGGTGGTAGTATAATGCTGTGGGGCTGCTTTGCTGCAGAAGGGACTTGTGCACTTCACGAAATAGATGGGATCAGGATAAAAGAAAAATATGTGGATATTATATACAAAGTTGCTTAAGGACAACAAAATCAAGGTATTGGCCATCACAAAGCCCTGATCTCAGTCCCATAGATCTCAACACCCATTTGTGGGCGGCACTGAAAAGTCATGTGCGAGCAAGAAAACCTACAAACCTGATCCAGTTACACCAGTTCTGTCAAGAGGAGTCGGCCACAATTCCAGCAAACTATTGTAGAAAGCTTGTGGAAGGATACCCGACACGTTTGGCCCAAGTTAAGTTGTTTCGGGACAATTCTACCAAATATTATGGAAGCCCCGCTCACAACTCTTCCAGGTTAAGGTGCGCTTCATTCAGCTTACCCAACCCCGAGACCCTGAGCTACACTCAACGCTGTGTTTTATAGCGCGGGGAGAACCCCGGGATCATTAACACCGATGGCTCATCAGCCGTGTCCAATTTCGCAGCCCCGCTCCTGCATACCTGTAGAAGGGAAGGCCGTCTAGCTAGTGAGCGAGGAGCGATAATAGATTTGGGCGCACGCCGTGACAGGGCATATAGCAGCAGTGTGTAGAGAAAAGCAAAGGTGTGGGAGATGTACATGGGGAGCATGAATATGGGAAATGCGTAGCAGGAACTCAAATGCTGTAATTCCATCAGTGCAGCATACAGGGGATGTGAAGTAAGCAAAAAGGCGGCGGAAGACTAGAATAGGAATAATATAAAGGCACTAAAAGCTGCAGACAAGGAAAAAGAAACAAGGAAAAATGTCAACAAATGATGTAAAGATGTAACAAAATGTAATGTAGATTTAGATGTAGATGTACAAGAAAGAAGTAGATGTAATCAACTGACAGACAAACAAGAAAATAGAGAAGACATCTGGGGAAAACATCTGGGGAAAACATGTGGGTATAGATGAACTAAGCTGGTAAAAAGTCAGTGAAAGATTAAATGAAGGTGCAATTAATACATAAATAAAGATCTTACAATGGAATGAAAGATGGACAAGAGCTTATAAAATTCATAGACACACCAGAAAAACCACAAGTGATATGCATACAGAAAACAAGGCTAAAAACAAAAAGGGAATACAAGATATTAAGCTATACAACAATTAGGAAAGATAGAGAAAAAGGGAATGAAGGATGAGTAGCAATACTAGTAGAAGAAGGAACTAAATATAAAGTAATGGAAAGCAGGAATGAACATGAAACAACATTAGTCAAAATATGGACAGAGGAAAAGCAGCATAAAAAAAAATAAAAAACAGCACACTGGATAATAATAGAAATAATAGGAAACTGGAAAGGACGAGTGGCCATTACCCAATAATAATTAAAATAGGAGTAAACAACTGACAAGAGAGGGAAGATAAAATACAAAGATCACTCACTAGAAAATCTAATCCAATATAAGAAAGTGCAGGCAATAGTCAGGAAAATCATAAGAACAGCCAAACACCCAGACACACACCTAACAAACTAAAAAAGCAACTGCAAGGGCACAGCAAGCAACACCAGGGAGAGATGGCATCTGCTACAAAATGTTTATACACATGACAGATATCTCAATTCAGGAGATACTAAGACTGTTTAACCTGATATGGGAAACAAGCAATAATCCTAAAGACTAGAAACTAGCCACTCTCAGGCGCCCAGTGACAGCAAGCGACAGAGCTCATAAACGTGTCGAGCTCAAACGGTAAATACTGATATGTATTTATTCTTCATTTTCTTCTCTCCTGCAGTGATGATTCTTCTTTCTCCATTATCATCATCATCATTATTATTATTTTTATTATTATTATTGTAACGCACTTGTGATAGTTAGTCTAAAACAATAGTGTTGTATTGTGTATATGCACTTTAAATATACACTAAACAATAAACACTGCCTGAAAGTGAGTTTTTGATCACTGATAAACGTGCGTGCAGATATGAGCAGATTTATGGATAAACCTGCAGACAGACCCCCTCAGATATGCAACAAACACAAACATATCTGCTACTCACTGAACACAACGCGACAGCACACAGAAACCCTGGGGGGTATTGCAGAAAGCAGGTTATGTGACATACCCGGGCAAGTGTAGGAGTAAGTTTGTGGATAACCACAACTTTCGGTTCCAAAAACGGAGGTAACTTTCTAGGTATGTATGTAACCATCGCAACTTACTCTCTGAAGATAACCTGCTCTGTAGCAGGTTATGTTCCAGGGTAAGTTTGTTTCAGAGGTTTAGTGAGCATGACGTGCGCTTTTGATGATGATCCTGTGGATGTGGAGGCTTTTATTTTCGCCGGGAGAGAGTTATAACATCGCGTATTGATGTCTTTTAATTTCCTAATGATTATTTGAAAAAGTGTAATCGGTTTTCAAGGAAATCGTTAATTTATTTAACACATCTCTTGAAACCGCATATTGCAAATGTCATAAACTGCGGGTCTGCGCTTAACACAGAAAACATTCTGTACACTACAAACCCTAATGCTCAAAGTAATTAAACACATTGAGTCCTGTTAACTTAAATAATTGCAATTAGGTCAAACTAATTTGATATTTAAGTACTTACGATTACTTAAAATAACAGCAACTTTTACCTTAAAGTTCCACCAAGGAAAATACAGAGCACCGGTGGCTCAGTGGTAAGGGTTTCGCCTGCTATGTGAACGGCCCGGGTTCGATCCCCGGCCCAGCTTGTCTGATGTGGTGACAGCAGCAACAATTTATTTAATTTGCAACAAGTTCAAAAAACTAAAAAAAATATAGTTCTGTTTACTTAAAATTGGAAACATCATGACTTAAAAAAAAGCACTAGGAAAGGCAACTGTGTGTAGAGCCGTTCGCACAGTATGTCTGGCACTTAAACACTTTTTACACATACTGTAAACCCAATTAAGTTGGCAAAACTCAAATAATTTGAGGTAATCAGTTATTTAAGTAATGATGCTTCCAATTTTTAAGAGGGTGGAGTTTTAAGGTGACAGTTACTGTTAAAATATCAAAACGTTCTGAATACTCAAAATGGTCTATTAATTTGACCTAATTGCAATTATTTACGTTAACAGTTCTCAATGTGTTTGATTACTTTGAGCATTAGGGTTTACAGTGTATAATAAAAAGGGAAGCCGATGTCAAATGTGCTATTTAATATTCTCACACATTTACTCTGTCCATTATTTTTTGCCAAGCCAGTCAGGAGGTAAAACAAACAGGAAGTGTTGAGATATTAATACTTTAAACAAACCATCAGGCTCATTACACCAGCACACTGAATTTGACGAGAAACACTCGAGATGTGATCAAAGTCATGAATTTCAGATTTAATTTAAGGAGTTTGACTCCTTACTGTGGCATTAACCTTTCAGGAATTCCATTCATTTACATAAACACACATTCACATATTTTGGTGGCTCATAAATAATGGAACAAACTTATACCATGAGTCTGCCACAACATGCCAAGCCACAGTCTCATCCAACAATTCTCCATGATCCACCCGCTTCCCACTGCTTCATTCACTGATCTCTGCTAACCTGCTCTCAATCACTAATCATCACCATGCCCAGTATTCCAGTGCTCTTTCTCGTCTTTCCTTCTCGACCTCGCCTCATTTCAAAATGAAAATGTCTGTAATGGTTAATGTTGTACTTTTGTCAAACCCCTTGAACTAAAGCTGAAAGTCTTGACTTCACTCACACCTTGAG
The DNA here is from genome assembly GCA_011419295.1 of Clarias macrocephalus. Taxonomy (NCBI): domain Eukaryota; kingdom Metazoa; phylum Chordata; class Actinopteri; order Siluriformes; family Clariidae; genus Clarias; species Clarias macrocephalus. Next base: position 5,086 of record JAAGKR010008064.1, on the reverse strand, counting down.
GCTTTAATTTCTAATCCAGTGTGGTGGCTACAGAGGCCACAAGCCAGAAATAGCACTCTAGTTCAAAATGTATGGGACTGTCTGTAATTTTAATGTTTCTTATGATTATAATAAGGCATGTAATGTTGATAAACAGAAAATCACATCATGTAGAGATCTGCTTTTGATCTAAAATTTGGTCGGATTTCTATTTTAGCAAATAAATGTCAACATGATTAATTTACTCTGCTACAGTAAAAATTTTAATTTATTACCCTACATTAATAGTTTTAATTTTTAACTTGCTATGCTACAGTAATAGTATTATAACAGTGTGAAATGTGTAGCTTATTGTTTATCTGAAACCAGGATGATCACAGACAGCAAACATGATTTTCACTCTGTAGTGGAGATTAGTGCAGTAAAGATCATGTGACCACTGAACTGTTTCTTCTCTCACAGAAAATCTTAACTTGTATTAGATCTTAACCCTTTATAGGGCATTCTTAAAAATACTTGGAAATACTTTTTTTTTCCATTGTTTTCACTTTTATTTTATGTTGTTTCATTTTGTGTAAAATCATAATAAATATCATCTGATTGTAATGGGTCTCAAAAATTAGGCAAATATAAGCTTACAACATCCAACTTTTTCTCTGTGCCATTATTTATTTAACCAAAATGAAGCCAAAAATAAATACATACATAAATAAAATGTGGGCAATGCTCAATACCCCATACTGCTTCCACATAAGGTGCAGTCAGGTGCTGCTGTTCATCAGCCCTTGATGAATTGATCATCAGCCAGTGTACAGACGTCTATAAAAGCAGTTTTGGCAGTTTGCTGGTCTGGAGCATTCAGGTGTGTGTTGACACAATGCCAAGAGAGAAAGACATAAGCAGTGTTCTTAGAGTAGTAATTACTGCTGCAGATCAAGCTGGAAAGAGTTATAAAACTGCTTCCAAACAATTAGAGAAAACCTCTTCAGGAACATGGAAGCATGACAGAGTGGGTGGGTTAGCACTGTGCCTTGCTCCTCTAGAGACTGTGTTCAGTTCCTGCCTCAGTTCTTGTGCATGGAGTTTGCATGTTCTCCCCATGCTTGAGTCAGAGACCAAACCACAACCAAATTGAAATTCTGTGGCGGGAACGTAACAGAGCTGTGCATAAGTAAATGCCCAAAAACCTAAATGAACTGAAGCAATGTTGTAAATGAGAATGGACCAGAATTCCTCCAGAACGATGAGAGAGACTGATAAAATCATACAGGAAGAGATTATTTTGTGTTATTCCTGCTAAAGGTGGATCTACAAGCTGTTAAATCATGGCATGTACTTAGTATTACCCACTTTTTTATTTTTTGTTAAATAAATAATGGTACGGTAAAAAGTGTTAAGTTGTTTTGCCTAAGACCTGATATGATCAGATGATTTATATTATGTTTCTACATAAAGATTTTAGGAGAGGGCTTTTGACCATAAGTGTATGTGATGTTACCATGGTACAAGTGGCTGATATAAAGAGTTTTGGTTCTGTCAGGAATAACCCCTGGTAGCATAAACTTAACTTAAAAAATTATAAATAAATAACATTACAGAAGAATATTCGCATGCCTGTAAAGAAAGCACAAGACCAGTTTTTTGGATAGAAACAAAAAACCTCATGTAGGCTCCTGGGGTTTTGCATGAAATCATGATAAAGTTAGCAGAAGAACTAATTTTTTCCAGTAAAACCTACCTGGTGTTTAACTTGTGTTTAGAAATAGTGAATGGTTTTGTATATAATAATGCAGATATGATAAACATATAAACATAATTTGTACTAAAGACAAAAGGGTGCCAAAGACTTTTGCATCATGCAACTATGCATTTGGACAAACACACACACACACACACACACACACACACACACACACACACACACACACACGGACAGACACACACAATTGAATGCAATTCTTGAAGATTTCAGTAAAGCGGTCTACAATTATTTGCTTCTGCCAATACGTCATGCAGCAGAATTCCCCTCTTCTCCATCCATAAGTGCACGTCATGTCCATGACATCCATATTTACATTTATATTTGAGCATTTGGCAGACGCCCTTATCCAGAGCCACTTACATTTTATCTGATTTGGTACATCTGAACAATTGAAGGTTAAGGGCCTTGATCAAGGGCCCAACAGTGGCAACTTGGTGCTGGAGTTTGAACCTGTGACCTTCCAATCAAAAGTCCTTAACCACTAAGCTGCCCCTGAATAGAGAGGTGATTCCTGAAGTTATCACTCATCTTCTAATCAGGATGTGATAAACACACTCTTGGACACTTATTATAAAAATGCCATGGAGCTAAATGTGTAATGAGTGTTAAAAGCTATTGCTTTTAATATATTTAGTTTACAGCCTGCATTTTCTCTATACACACCAATAGCATTAGCCTTGTTAGAAAGTTACTATTTACATGATGAGTACAGAACAGAAACATCTGATTCATACACTGTCCTTCACACAGATTGTAAAGGAAAAGCAGGACACGGCACATGTTTTATTCATGTGTGTGTGAAGTTTCCCTTCTGTGCTCGTGTGTGTGTGTGTGTGTGTGTGTGTGTGTGTGTGTGTGTCTGTGTGTGTGTCTGTGCCCTGCGATGGATTGGTACTCTGTGTGTTTTTTTTTTTTATGTTTTCTCTCTGTTGTGTGTATGACCTTGTGTGTGAGATGTCTTTTCATGCGTGTGACAGATTACTCATATGTATGTCTTCTCTTGTGTGTGTCCCTGCTATCTTGTTATCTTGAATAAACGAATGAATTATAAAAGGAAGTAAATTAAAAAACGCATCCACTAATAAAGAACAACTTTAAAATATAGTTGCAAGCAACTACACCCCGGGCGCATCACACAACCTGCACACATCACACACTATACAGGGCTAATGTGTGTCTGTGTGTGTGTGTCGTGAGAGAGGTGTGTGTGTGTCGTGAGAGAGGTATGTGTGTGTGTGTGTGTGCACGCGTTAGTGTGTGATGGTTAGTGTGTGTGAGAGTGAGGGAGAGAGGTGTGTGACGTGTAGATGTGTCAGTATGTGTGTGACGAGTAAATGGGCTTGTGTTTGTGCTTGTTTGTGTGTGTGTGTGTGTGTGTGTGTGTGTGTGTGTGATGTGTGTGTGTGAGTGTTAACATTTGTGATGTGTATGTGTGTACAATAGGCCGCAGATGCTGGAAGAAAAGCCTCACACTATGATATTCCTGAATGTGATGTCACAGAAAGTGTCACTCAATATAATGCCACTCAAAGTTATTAATCTTTTTTGGCGTGCGTTTAGACATTAGCACGGCTGACCCATTTGAGATATCAAAAATCCCTCTACAATTTTGCATCCTCAATGTCTTTAGATCACATTGGCCTGGTTTGGTAGCGATTGTATAATTTCCCTAGGAGGAGTATATCAAAATCCATCAGGTGCATTTTTGCGAATGACCCCAAATAACCGGCCTCCTGTTGAGTTTAGCCCAGGACATGTAGTGCGAAAGTTGTTCGGCTCAATGAGCTCTAAATTTGTACCAAGTTTTGTGTGCCTAAGTCAAAGTGTGTATGAGCTAGGCAGCAAAATCTCGTGTGGGGGCCCCTGGGAGAGTAATGATCATATACTGTAATGTACCAATAACACACCGGTAACAGGATCACGGTTAGCTAAGAGCTAATTCACACTGGCCAACATTCAGTGGACTCAGACAGCAAAGCTGCTGTAGCTAACTAGCACTAGCATGATTTCTGTACCTTATAAATGTAAATACATATTTGGACTCCAACAACAAAGACACCACGGAGCTCAGTGTTTATATCAGTGTGTGTGATGGTCAGAAGTCTTTATTAATCAGAATTATAAGTGAACTGCTGTTTATGCTGTGAAGGTAAAATCAGCTCTGATCTCTTCATCATTTCATATCAACAGAAAAACCCAAACTGACTGTGAGAGTGAATCCTCAGAGCTCCACCTCCACTGAACACACAGTTACTCTGAGCTGTGATCTGCCGTCTAGTGGATTCACCTTTCTCTACACATAATGTGTGTGACATTTTCCCTGATAAACACACAGCATGTTAGGAACTTTATAGTAAAAAACACTTAACTCTTTACCCAACGACAGTCAGGAGGTAAAACAAGCAGGAAGTGTTGAGATATTTAAACTGTAAACAAACAGTCCAGCCCAGATTTTTGCATAATTATATTTAATTTTACTGTATTGTTGCATATGGTATCAGTACATCACCACACTGACTTTTGGCTTTAATTTAAGGGCTTTGACAAAACAGAGGTATTAATTGTTATTGTTATTATAATTATTGTTATTGTATACCAGCATAAACACACACAGTATTTTGTGGGGTAAAACATTCATACAGTATGTCACAACTAATGAGTTTCGTTCCAGGAGCACACTTGTAAGTCGGAAACCGACAAGGTCTTATACGACTTTGACACAAAATACAGAATAAAGCACCAATCCAATTCAGGAGAGCATCCTGAACTATAAAAAAGCTCTCAGTGATGCTAGATCAACGTATCTCTCCACTCTTATAGAAAATAATAAAGACAACCCAAGATTTCTATTTAATACCATAGCTAAATTAACTAAAAACAAGACCACTGCAGAAATCTCCACAACAACATCATGCAGTAGTGAGGATTTCATGAACTTTTTCAATAGCAAAATTATAAATATTAGGCAAAAAATTCAGGCTTTGAAACCAGACAATTTAAATAATTCAGATGATCTAACCACATCACATCAGAACTTAGAACACTTTACTCCCCTTGAAGCGAGGGAATTAATTTCACTCATCTCTTCTTCAAAATCGTCAATCTGTATATTAGATCCTATACCGACACATTTTCTCAAACAGATAGTACCTGCAATAATAGAACCCTTGTTGAAAGTAATTAACTGTTCACTCAGTAGTGTGTATGTCCCCAAATCCTTTAAATTAGCCGTTATTAAACCGCTAATCAAGAAACCTGACCTTGACCCCTGTCTGCTTTCTAATTACAGGCCAATATCAAACCTTCCCTTTATCTCCAAGATTTTGGAAAAGGTAGTATCACAGC
>JAAGKR010008063.1:0-33299 GCA_011419295.1 Clarias macrocephalus | reverse complement strand
TTTAAAAAAAGGAGATACTTTACCTCATTAATACATTTAAATTAAACTACTAGTGGTTCACTTCAAGTGCAGCTGCTAATCGTCATCCAAGCAGATTCATTTTGGAACGAGCACTAGAGCACAGGCGCGCACCTGATAGTACAGAAGGGCTGTGTTCAATAATGAGATCAGTTGCTAAACGTCCCCGAACGTATGACAGTTAAATTGTCAGATTAACTGTCTTATGTTTGCGAGCGCTCTTTAACGCAGGCTTGCTATACTATTACACATGCTCTTGTATTCTCATGCTGGGCGGCAGATGCAGGAGAGGAGGAGAGACTATTACAGGATTAAAGATCTCTGCATGTCTTTTCGATTTGTTTGTGGGAGATAAAAAATAGGTGCGAAACAAAAATATTAGGCACATTGGCGACCATTTCTGTCACCATCTGGAGCCCAGTGTATGCAGTACTGTTTTAAAATTGATTTTGTTCGACATGTCTATTTTATTTACTCCTTAGCGTGCCTGTTTAAAACTGTTCTGCAGTGTTCATGGTGGTTGTTGTAACTTGGATTGTGTGTGCATAGTGTTCTGTGATGTACAGGCATCATGTTTAATGTTGATTTGTGCTACATGACCTTTGGAGCCACCTGAGTAGTATAAAGATGATTTTTCTATTATTATTATTATTAATAATAATAAGAAGAAGAAGAAGAAGAATATTATTATTATAATATATATATATATATATATATATATATATATATAAGCAAAAAATATATATATATAATTTTATTATTTTTTTTTATTTATTATTTTTTTTTGCTTGCAGCACCAGGGTATCAGATGGGGGAAATGAAATTAATATTATGCATAAAAGCATTAGGTCATGTTCTGCAATATTTCATGTTTCTGATTTGAGAAAAAGCATTATGTCTTGCTGAGATTTTACTTGCAGAAACTTTCAAACAAATTGTTCATTTAAAGTGCAATGTGTGTAGGAGCTCCCAAGTGGTGTACCTGTCTAAGGATAAGGTTTCACTCTGTTGTCAAGAAAAAGTTGACGCCTCAGGCATCCAGATCGCGGAATCGCACCTCACGACTGAACTGTGATCACACAGACAAAATCTTTTTGTTAGTCATCACCTCACAATATGTTTGGTGTTTGTTCAAATTTGCACACATGCATGCAGTGTTGTTTTGTTCTGATGCCTATAAATAATTACTCCACAAGAGGGCTGACTGATGGATTCTGATTCTGTGTTTTCATTTACTTTAACAGCAGCTCCTGTATATTGCACTTACAGTTCTGTGTAAGAAAAAGTATCTGCTCCTTCCTGCTTTTTTTTTTTTTTTTTTTTGTATATTTGTCATGCTTAAATTATTCAGCGCATCAATTTTTTATATTACACAAAGATAAACCGAGTAAATACCTAATGCAGTTTTAATGATGATTTCATTTATTAAGGGAAAAAAGCTGCCAAAAAGTAACTGGCCCTATTTAGAAAAAGCAATTGATCATAAGAATGTAAACGCTCATCTAACATTTGCCAAAAAAAATCTTTTGGGCGAATATACTGTGAACTGAGGAGACAAAATGTTTGGAAGGTGTGCGTCCTGTTACATCTGGCATAAAATGAACACATCATTTCATAAAAAGAACATTGTATCAGTCAAACAAGGTGGTGGTAGCTTCAGCTTCAGGACCTGGATGACTTGGCATAATTGGTGGAACTGTGAATTCTGCACTCTACCAGAAAATCCTAAAGAAAAATGTCCAGACATCAGTTTGTGACCTCAACTTCAAGGGCACTTGGTCAGGACAATGGTCTGAAAAACATCAGCCAGTTCAAGCCCACCTCTGAATGGCTAAAAAGGTTTTGGAGTATCCTTGCTATAGTCCAGACTTAAATCCATTCATAATCAAAAACCATCCAATGTGGCTGAATTTAAAACAATTCTGCATTAAAAAATGGGCCAAAATTCCTCCACAGTGAAGGACTCGTTGCAGTGCTAGTTATTGCAAACATTCGACTGTGGTTGTTGCCACCAAGGATGGCAACCAGTTATTAGTTTTAGGAGACAATTACTTCGTTAAAATGGGTCCAGGCAGGTTTCTGGAAAAAAAATCAAACTTTTTTGTTTTGTATTTACTCAGGTTATCTTACATTTTCATGGCACTATATACAATCTTATGCAAAAGTTTTGATAAATAACGTATTTTATTAAATAACATCTTTTCAATTAAAAAATCACCAAAATCTGTTATTTATCAAGGGGTGCCTAAACCTTTGCATAATACTTTATTACTATAGTATTTTAAAATGTTTATATTAGTGCAGTCTTTGTTCCCCGTCAGTAAAGAGAAGGTATACTATTCTGCCTTGAGTCCAGGTGGGGTTGACTCCCTGACAAGGAACCCAGCCACAAGAGGATCCACTGTGTCGATCCCTAAAGGGAGCAGCCGAAAGAACAATGACAACATATTATTGAAATTATTGTAATATGTGTTCATATCGATAGTAACATATTACACAGCATCATTTTACTAACATTTTTTTTAGTAAAAAAATTTACTAAAAAATTTACTTTTTTTTTTTGTTGTGAGATTTGCCATTTTTCAAAGGATCCTCCAGTATCATGATCATCTTTTTGAGCAGAGGTGCCAACAACTGCATTTTTTTCCTTAACATGTAAAAACATGTGAAAACATCTTATTCAGATATTATTACATAATATTTGTATTATAAGATTACATTAAACAATTGAAATATTTCTAAACATGTTTCTAATAATGTATTACTAATTCCAACCTTTACATGTTTTATTCTATTCATAGATGATTTCACTTTTTTTTCTTTTCTTTTTTTTTTCAGAAATAAGTACTTAAAATTTGTAACATTATTTACCAGATAATTTTGAGCTTAAAGTCAGTAATATAATATAGGAATACTAGAAAATAATAGGAAATACATGGAGCATTTAATAAAATTTTATTTAAGTAGCTATGTTTAAGATATTTTAATTTGCTTGATTTTGCTTGACTGATTGGGGATTCACAAAGTACTCAGCTATGGCGGTGAATAAAATTTGCTTTACTGAAAAGCCAATTTTCTTGAGGGGACAGACATGGCATAAGAAATTTAAGCAGTGGGAATGAGTAGCTTTAGTAGTTACCTATAGTACATTGGTAGTAATTTTTCTGTGTCAAGTTTGACGTGCCTTCTGCGTTTTTGTAATAGTTAGAGATAAATGCTGTAGTCTGTTATTTGGGAAAGCTTTCTCATAAAAATCTTTGGAAAAAAAAAACACTCTATAGACATTGTTTGGTGATTGGTTAAGGTAAGGGCTAGCATTAAGGTTAGGGCAAAAGTTTTTGGCTGGACATCTTTCCTGCAACCCAGTTTTTCAGGCTTGGGATCGGAACTAAGGGTGAACTGGCTTGCGCACCTGGGAATCAAACCCATGACAGTAGTAAAAGCACTGAATGCTAACCATGAGTCCACACGGAATTTAGCATCACCCATCATGACCTGCAGTTTTAAATAAGAGTGGTCTTTTGCTGTTTTTTTAAAGTACTTTGTCTCCACAATCTCCACCATATTAATTTCAAAATACTTAATCAGGATGATGATGACAAGCAAAATGTAAACAGTGCAGCTTAAAATGAATGAAACAGGTAAAAAAAAAAAAACTCACTTGAACGAAGAAATGGCTACAGGGATTTTAAGAGAATCTATAATCCATCAAAGGCTGAAGAATGATTTTTAAATTATTCACAAGGACAAGAGGAGTCGTTGTGTAACTTGTGAACATTTTAGAGCAGTGTAAAATAAGTGAATTCCAAACTGGTGGGATTTGGTTTGAAAGGAAACATTATATAAAGAAAGACAAAGTTCAATAAAATCTTCATGCCCTTGCAGAAATTCTATTAAACCAAATTGGAATTCTGTAGTCTGTCAGTGTCTTCTAAGAAATTCAATAAAGACGTATTACAGGTCTAAAATAATTCTATTGAACAAAGTAGAATTGTAAAGACTGTGCATCTTGAGTGTCCTGAGATGTTCTATAGGGTCTTATTGCAAGTTTTGAAGAGTTCTGTTGAATTTTAGAGCATTCTATATAACTTTTATAAGTGGAATTAACTTCAAGACAGAAAAAAGAGGCTGGTAAGAGAATGGGTGTTTATACTTCTATAACATACATGGTAATATTTCCACATTGATGTGTTATATTGTAAGAGGAATAAACCACCCTGAGACTTATTGTAAAATAATAAAGATCTTGGTGGTAATAGTCATTGATTAGTTTTATAAAACATCTCATCCCCAACTGTGTTATTCCTTAAAGATTGATCAGGGCTTAAAAATGTACGATGCGGCTACAAAATAGGTCTTTTTTTCCAGGCTTTCAGCATTTCCATAAGAGGCAGACTACGTTTCTGCCATTTGATTCAGCCGCCTGGTGTGTAATGAAGGGTTTGTTAAAAATGACCTTCTTAGCCCAATCAGGAAAACTACTAACTGATTTCCTATCTCTCTGCCAGTTCGCTTCAAGGTCCTCAGCAACAACCACCTCCAGATTCGTGGCATCAAAAAGTCGGACGAGGGCGCCTACACATGCGAGGGGCGCATAATGGCTCGGGGAGAGATCGACCTTAGGGTCATTAAGGTCATCGTCAATGGTGAGGAGTCAATCCAAATGCATGGAAACCAGGTCTGAAAGCCTGGATTTACAGCCCAATCCATTTTAAGAGGTGGGAGATGAGAGGGGCTGTTACCATTGACCCCATCTCTGTGGATACAAGAACTATTCAATTAGTGGACGTGATTCAGTGGGGCTGGACATGTGAATTGGCGCATACTGTATTGACCTGGACTTTATTTATAGCACATGTTCCTTTTTCTCTCAGTTCTGCCCAGTATTAGGACCCGTTCTGCAGAGCTCAATGCCACTGCGGACATCGAGCAGGCTGTGACACTTGCGTGTTATGCGGATGGCTACCCAGAGCCCACAGTCACGTGGGTGCGGTAAGTAGGGCAGCACAGCACACTCACTTACCTCTGTCGCAGTTTGAGTTTAGCCAAGTCTCCACTGACTGGCTCACCAACACTAGGTTCTCTCTCCATCCAAAACAGAGGGAGCTCAGCATTATCAAAGCTTGTAAATTAAAAAAGGATGGCCAAGTGCTATTTCATCCTTACAGATGCTGTTAGCAGTGATGTCTGGCAGCCTTTAGCAGGCACTTTCCTGAAGCATTAGTGACTCTTTTGGCAGAAGAGGCAAGGAAGGGGGGCGAGGCAGAATAAGATTACATCAAGCCTCACTCCCCGAACCTTATTTATTCCCCTTCTTTGCTGACAGCACTGTCATTTGGCCACTATTTGGGATTGCTGCTGCTGTTTCGAGCTGTTTGGATCAGGGATTTGATCCGATCTGATTTAGAGTCACAGGGGTCACAGCTGCGGTTTGGAAAGCGAGCCAAGATTCACATCAGTACTTGATTTTTATGGCCTCTGAGTATTCTTTATGGCTGTTATGCCGGCTCATAGCGCACTATTAAACAAGGAAGTGTGACAGAGCAAACGAGCCTCATTTTTTTCACCTCCTCTGCATGTGCTCTCACTCTCTAGCTCAAACTCAGATTTGGCATCAGCCTGGATCTGAATATATACAGTCTTCACTTTACAACAACAACAACAACAAGAAAAAAAGAAGAAGAAAAAAAAACAGCCAACTCTGTGCAGTCATTTTTAAAGGAGCAGCTCATCAAAAATGTACACAATTTTCTGCTTACAGCAAACACAGTCGTTCATCCAAGACATTTAGTCTCTAAAGGCTGCTTGTTTTGCTTTGCAATAGATCTAATATGTTACAGACGTCGTTTCTGTAATACGTGCAGTGTATTTCTTGTATGCAATGAGAGATCTTATATAGTTTAAAACATTTAAAGTTAAGCAGACTTACTAATGTTAAATTTAATATAATTGCAGTGTATTACAGCATATTACAAAAGTAATTCAGAAGTTCAAACAAACAAAGCATTCAATTACCAAAAAAACATTACGCATTATGAAAAGTTGGAATGCAGTTTATGTTAGCTGATGCTCTGCAGTGGCTCAACTGCATTATTGTGTTGTGATGGTACAAGCTACAATTAGAAAACCTCTTTCACAATTAAGACATTTTGGTCATTTCCATCTCTCTGAGGTTTGCCTTTTATTATAAATTAGCACAGCGTTGAACATGCTTGGTAATGATAATACAGATTATTAAATTTTATCAACATATGCATATGATTACAGAAATCGGCATCATAGAAACTTTGTAGAATTTCTTTTGAGATAAATACATGGCATTGGATAAAAGAGTAGAAATAGTATTTTTGGTACTCTTATTAATTTCTAACTTTGAGCGTGCTGTATTTTATTTATCAGCTTTTTAAGTACATTGAATGATAGTAAATAAATATGCACTTAAAAAATAGTATAGTTGTCCAAGATGGCAGCCAACATTAGCTATATAGGGACACTTGGTTTTGGTTTATAAGTAACAGTAAAAGGTTTTTCCCAGGTTTCCCTGAACTGTCCATGAACTTTCAGGATTTACTTATGTGGTATCTATGACTTCTCATGATTTGCTAAGAATTATCAAGACTTTTCTACTATTTCTCCTGAACCCCCTTTACAGTTTGTAAATTACTGATATGTTTATTTGGCTTGGTCATGGACCTTATAAAAAGCAACCGATTTTCAGATACTTACATTCATGGCTTGTCAACTCACTTTTTAACAATGACTAGGATACTCCTGTTTTTGGATACCCTCTTGTGAGCATTCTTTATTAACATCTAAATCCAGATCATGTCATGCCATCTATTTCAACATAACTAGTGAAAAGTAAGCATTTAATGAACTGGGCCTGACCCTCACATCGCTTTAGCACACTACATTGTTGGTGGAAATAAAGTGGTCCCCCATCCCTCATAGTGCACTAAATGTCCATTCGAAATACAATCATCCAGGCTTAGCTAGGGCTGCATCTGTTGGGCTGTGAATCTGTCCATCATCATGATCCATGATCATATGGATACGTGTGACATTTGAAGTAGGACGGTGGCAGTTCTTTTGGCAGTTGCAAACTAATCATGAGATGAAATCCTGACAGTTTGGGAACTATTGGCAACTAGTAGAAAATCACAGTAATTTAGCATAATTTGTGACTCTGCGAGCTATTACAAACATTTTATGTCATATGTTGGTGATGTACCACCTATAGCACTACAACAACTTTCGACATTCATCATGGGTATTTTCTATCATTATTTCAGTTTATCAGCTGCATTGCATTTTGGGATTTGATGGGGACATTGGATTTCATTCACTACACTTTTGTGCCTGACTATAAAATATGTTTTTATAAATATCTCTACGGTATATGAAAAAGGAAGCAAATATATTCAAGATACTTCTGCAGATGTATAGCAAATATGAGGGTCAATAATTCTCTCTCTCTCTCTCCCTCTCTTTCTCACTCTCTCTCTCACTCTCTCGCTTTGGTTTCACACAGTAATAAAGTAGTGCTGGTGGCCGATGAGAAATACAGCCTGAATGACGATGGCTCAGAGCTGACAATCAAAGATGTGAAGAAGCTGGACGAGGGAGATTACACCTGCATCGCCCGCAATAAAGCAGGAGAGAAGCAGGAGGAGATCAGCCTCAAGGTGTTTGGTAAGAGACAGATAATCATCCCTGCCTCAGCAGGAGAATTGAAATTATAGTCTATATAAAGGATGAGCAGTGGTGTAAGTTGCAATCCTAAGCAAGTTTTTTCGACACCACTTCCGTGATACTCCTGTCTTTTCAGATGGAATTGCACATGCTCCTCATGTGCCCTGGAAGTGCAATGCTTAAAGTAATCGTTTGGCCAAAAATGAAAACTTTTCACAGGGTGCTCGATCAGCCAAGACATAAATGCTGTCTGATGTTTTGCTTTTTATGTTTGCACTAGAGGTATGTAGCAAAGAACTAGCACAAGCTTAAAGTTATTGGTTTCATGCAAATGATCTCTTTAAACGATCATTTAGTTTGTTTTGTGCAAATCTGAAAGTGTGTGTCAAATATATGACTTGGCTGAGCATTAATTACAGCTAAAATATTGCCTGAAAACTTTGAATAGATAAAAGAACATTACTGTTGAGATGTTAAAAGACCAGTGTTTTAACACATACATGATCAATATTATCTCAGTACCAGTTTATATGTGTGTGTGTCTGTGTGTCTGTGCGCATACAGTGCAACCGAAGATCACATACCTGAAAAACCAGACAGCATCAGAGCTGGAGGAACAGACCGTGCTGACCTGTGAGGCCACGGGTGACCCCACTCCCAGCATTGTGTGGAGCTTCGGCAGACGAGTCTTCAGCGAGGGAGAGCAGGTGCTGAGCTGGGGGGAAGCTCTGGGTTCACAGGTCGTTGGTCAGGGCTGAGGTCATCTGTTGTTTGCTGATGAATCATTTGAAGAAAGAAGTTTTGTTTCACAGCCTGTTATTACTTAGTGGCTGAAGCTGGTATAATATATTAAATAGCTTCTATCTGACCTCGAATGTTTGAGATGAGGTCAGGGGAGTTCAAGTTAGCTGTGTTAGTAAGGCTAAATTTACATGCAGATTTGATCAGAAGGCCATGGCAAAGGCAATTTAAAGGTCAGAAGATTGCCCGTGCAAAGCTCAGATCAGACAATTTTGCTTAGTAGCCTTATTAAATTAATCATTTCAACTTCTATTTTCAGATAAGAATAAACAGCATTGGTAAAATTTAAGTATCGAATGACACGCATGCAGAATTTCTTGATTCTTCTTAAAAATGAATATTTACTAGGGTGGCACTGTGGCCTCGCACCTCCAGGGTCAGGGTTCGATTCCTGCCTTGGGTCTGTGTCCGTGGAGTTTTCATGTTCTCCCTGTACTTGGTGATACGCAGAGGAGACTAACTGGCATTTACAAAATTGCCCATAGTGTGTGAATGAGTGTGTTCCCTGCAACTGATTGGCACCTCGTCTAGAGTGTACCCCACCTTGTGTCCTGCATGCTTTTGTGTGCACTAGGCCTCTCGTTACCTTGTGCAGGATTAGCCGTATAGACAAAGTGAGAGAGACATTTACTAGGATCACATTTGGTGTGTTATAGATATGTCTTTTAACAAAATCTATGGAATAATAATTGTTCAATTCAGCATTTGCATTTAGGCTCTTAGGTTCAGAATGCACTGAACTTTGAAATTTGGTTTAGTTTTTTGTATAAGGAACGCTAGGTACACACTTGGGTATGCAGGCCATCTTTTGTGTATAGTATAACCATTGACATTGAATAAAAAAGGCATTTTAATACAACCATGTACACACAAACTGTCAATTCTACTCAGATACATTTAGTATAAGCTCTTGTTTAAGCTGAAGTCTGCATACAGAAGCCCTACTTTCATTGTACTGTACACATAATCCAAAAGCGTGAAAACACTATTTAAATGTCTTCATAGTATAAATAATATATGACCATGAATAAATAAGGAGGCAGCCAGAAAAGCATTGGCACAGGGCTCAGTTTTATCAGACCCAAGCTGATATGTTAACATATATATATATATATATATATATATATATATATATATATATATATATATATGTATTTATGTATGTATATATGTGATGCGTTCAGACAATCTCTCTGCAGCGCCCATGTACAGTAGAGCAGTAGTAGTCTGTTGTACATATCCGAGGAGTTCTTTGCTTAACATGGGCCGTGTATGGAGCACGTTTTCAAAACTGGCAATAAATACACGGATTTCGCTTGTGGAATATTTCAAGCAGCTAGAGACAAAAATCTCATCGCTACCACGTCGTGATATGGTCCAAGGTTTTATAAATATATACATGGTGAAGAAGAATAATGAGTTTCATTAAATGAATATTTTCCCATAACCTACTCTATGCGGCCACTGCGGAGGGACTTTTTGAACTCACAGTATGTATAGGTGTCATGCAGCAGGAACAGCAGGAAGCCGCTTTCTCACTATAAATACACTTCTTTCTGCACCTTTCCACCACTACACATAATTATTAGCCATGAAATGGCCCATTTCCGTTGCTTCATTTTTCATCCGGAAACAGACTGAACAGCATCAATCGACATCCGCTCACAGCTCTTATCGATATTCAGCTCTGCACAGAACCAATTTCTCTCTGTCCTTCTCTGTTCTTTATCCTTCTGCTTGGCTTCTTTGCTCCTCTTCCTATTCCCCTCCCTGCATTCTTCTGAAAATATGATAACGCTACAAAGTCTAGCGTCTTCTTCTGAACCCGGGGCTCCTCTGACATCTGAATCGTTACAATTTAATTGTTCGAATGTAAAAATCTGGATCTTTGAATTGGTTTCGACCTTCCGTGGCATGGTGGAACTCAAGCTGAGAATTTGGGCGCCGAAAATCAGGATGAAAACTTTAGTGAGGGCCGGCTAAAATATTACAGCAAAACTGAATGTCTTTTAATTTGATTGCTAATCTCTGTTAGTATTAACTGGAAGCCCTGTCCTTGTACCCATGACTTTAATATAAAAATGGCACAGAACAGTTTTATCTGGAAAAAAGATTAAATAGTTAATCACCAGCAGTTGATCAACTGTGAAAAATTCTGAGACTGTGAAAAATTCTGTCCATGTGGCGGAATTTCACACTTTCTGCAAGTGACATTACAAGAGATTTGTGAAAGGATTATTTTGAAACCGTATTCAGTTTTGTTTGTTACAGTTTCCTGCTTTTTAGTGCCACCGCTAACCCCCCTGGCAGGACTATGCATTACTCATCTTTCCAGTTGGCAGGTCTGTAAACATAACGAGCGATTAAATCTATGAGCAAACCTTAAGTGTCCTCCTCAGCTACTCAGAGGTCAGTTGAAAAACATTAATAATTGCTTATGATTGTCTAAGATGGTTTTTTTTTTTCTTACAGTAGTCTACATTTTGCCGCCACATTTTATATTGAATTTAACAACTGGAAATGCTTCATAGGATGAGGGGGAAAAAAATTCTTCCTGAAGTATTGAGGTCTAGACCTCAGTGTATCCACAGCTAGTTATGGTCACGGGCTCAGTGTTTGTTCAGTTTCACTGAGATGAATGTCCTCAGCCTTTCTGTGTGCGCTTCTCTTACACAGGCTTATCTGAGGTGGAAGGCCTGTGTGGTTATGCGCACAAGGTGCTGGGTGAACATTTCCTTTCTGGGAAGTATTTTGCTCCTTGCACATAGGGATTAGTGGGTTGAATTGAACAGCTGATGCACTAGCTTCTGGATTTCTATATCACATATGCTGCTGAAACGCCTGGTTAAAGACCTGTCTGTCTGGCCCCAGAGACTGCTTTTGGTCTGCGGGAAAGAGATATACCTCATGGTTATGTCTAGAAGAGGTGATGTTTGCGTTACAGTAGTCCACCTGATTGCTTGCTGGGTTTCGCGAAGATATGTAGCCCGGAAATCTAGAAAAAAAAAGAAAAAAAAAGAAATTCATTCTAACCTATGTTGTCACTGTTTCTTTGACACTCACACAATGGCTGCCATATACAGCGATTTATATTTGCTCGTTTTCTCTTCAGAATGCCTGAATAAAATCATGACAGGACGGAGTATAACAGCCACGGTTCTCTAGGGATCGAAATATTAGCAAAGAGCGAATCTCACTCCTCTTCCTTGTACTCATCCGTTTTAGTGTGTGTGTGTTTGAAAACCTGAAGAAAAAAAAAGCAATGCAGCTAAACCGTCATGGCATGCTATCATAAGAAGATAATCTTGTTTTGAACATTTACACAGATCTGCTGCCAGTCTCCTCTATCCAGGAATTAAGTCTGCTCTTGTTTTCCCATTCACATAACCCCTTTATAAACGTGCAAAATGCTCTTTTCATGCTCAGACAGCTCTACACAGCACTGCACTTTCAATAACAATAGCCAGGTATAAAACGTTCGTGATTTGTCTATTTATGAGCCATTGTTTCCTGCTGCTTGAATAAATCATGTAGATTGTTACATACTCTGTTGTTTGAATATGAATAGACGTTAATGATATAATCAAAACCCTTGTGATTTGAGTGAAAGGGAGCACATTAATATAGACAAGCACATTTCATGCGTGGCTGCAGCTCACCTACTGATCACAATTTAATCTCCAATTTTACACATGCTTAGGACTACAAAATACAGTGAGAAATGGCGGCATGGTGGCGTAGTGGTTAGCACTGTGGCCTTGAGCCTCCAGGGTTGAGGGTTTACATCCTGTCTTGGGTCTGTGTGTGTGTGATTTTGTATGTTCACCCATCGCTTGGTGGAGTTCCTCCATGTACCCCAGTTTCCTCTCAAAGTCCAAGTCCAAAGACAATCAGAGTAGGCGAATTGGCATTTACAAATTATGTGTGTGCTTGTGTGCCCTGCTCTGGACTGGCACCCCGTTCAAAGTTTATGCCCGAGTAGCCTTCCATTACCCTGTACTGGATAAATGATATAGAGAATGAGTGAGAGAGAGAGAGAGAGAGAGAAATGCAGAGTACCCCTGCAAAGAGCAGTGGAACTCGATGTTCTCAGTGTTTTCATCTCATTCTGGCACAGGCACTTAATCCAAAAAGACATACCGATAAATAATGGAAAGCCTTCTTCTTTAGAATTGCTTTATGTTCTGCCCGGAAGCAGAGAAGATCTGTCCATTATAATTACATGAGCTCTCAAACAGTGAAAGAGATTTTTATTTGTCTACTATGTACCTGTCATAATTTTCACAGCATTCTAATTGTGATAGCCGAGTTCTAAGTATTTTACCTCAGGAGTCATAGCTAAAATCATACACATTGTTAGCTGTGTTGCTACTGTACTACATAAGCCATGTAATAGTATAATAGTATCACATCATATAGGAGTATTAAAAACTATTTCATCTTGTGGCAAAAAGCTCACCATTTAGCATTGCATAGTGGCTAAAATTACTTCATTTTTTGGAAAAAAGCTCACCATTTAGCATTGCACATTGGCTAAAAATGGCTAGTAAGCTATAGTAGCTGCCTGTTGTTACAGCTACTGTAGCTCCAGTAAGCTCCAGTAGCTCCTCCTTGTCACTCAAGAGAGCAAAACAGTTGCTAATAGCTACTGGCTATTTAATGTTAAAGTCCCTCAGAAGTTGGAGGAAAAATTACATATTGCTGGTTGTGTTGCAAATACAAAGGTTAGGTGGTATTGTGTGGTAGCATCACACAATCATATTACTTGTGTGCAACAGTGAAGTACTGAAAAAAGTTTTTGTTAAAAATAAAATATATATATATATCTGATATTAAACAAATTAAGATATTAAGTTAACTGTTGTTAGCTAAATGATGCAAAAAGTTAGATTAGAAAATAGGTCAGCTGAAACGTGGGTTCCATTTTTTTTTTTTTATCTAGTTATTTTTTTATGCAAGTGGAATAGTCAGATTTAATGTTGGAACAGTAGTATTACAGCAATATATTTAATACCTCAGTTACTGTTTGTTCAGTGCTTCAAAGTGTGTCCAAGTTATAACGGGCCTTTCTCATAAATGAAGGTGAAGACATACAACTGCAGGGGGCTCAGAACTTTCCATGAACATTCAGCAAGTGCAACGCCTGATCCTTGAAAACTGACGGATATCTTCCAAAATTGCGGCAAAGACACATATGCCCGCGGGAAGTGGACACACGATCATTCACAAACACCACTTGCGCATGCTGTAAATGGGAGTTATTGCCCTATTTCCTTTATAGTCCTGACCTCGCTCCAAGTGATTTGCACACGTTTCGTCCATGAAAGGAGGTCCTGGGAGGCTAGCCATCTAGCCATGAAGTATGAATTCTGAACATGGCAAAACTTTCTACCTTGATGATATCCAAGCATTAGTGAAACACTGGGATAAGTGCATTTAGCATAGCAGGGGATTCTATAGAGAAATATAGGGAGTTCTAACTTTTGTAATTGTGTTCTGTTATTCTGCACAATACTGAGCACCCCTCGTGGTGCAAAGCGATGTAGCACCATTGCAAAATATCAATAAAAGCTACATCTAAAGTGAAATTTAAAGTTGTTTTTATAATGTCTTCTGCATTAGGATGGACTCAGTTATTTTTCCATGACTGACTGATGGATTAAAAGCAGTACTGTAGCATAGCTACACTTCAGCTTCAGAGGAAAATTCCCAGTCATGCACATCATCACTAAAGAGACAAAAATTAGAACCTAATGAAAAATAATCTCTGAAGGTGTATGTATGGTTAACTGCATGTTTGATGGTATTTTTTGAGTTTTATGGTTATAATTAATATATTCATGAACACAAGTTAATCCCTGCTATCATTTATGATGTATCTATAAACACACGTTGTTTCAGCTTCTTTTCTACCCTTATGGATTCGAGAAGACAAACAGCACAGCTCGTCATGGAAAGTTGAAAACCTTTAAAATTACAAATTTAGCTCTTCACTGTCACAAACCCCGTCACTAGAGACTCATTCTGAAAATAAATGTCTTTTTACATAAAAGGTGACACTATATCACACTGTATACACATTTTAATTCGTTTAGGCGAAGATCCCTGTACAAGTTTCTTAATATTATGAGTATTGGCATTACCTTCTGAAATCAACTTGAAATCAATTTAGTTCAGAAAGTACATCGTACAGTATAAACACCAATTTGCCATAATATTCAAACCATATGTTAATGCTGACTACAATAGAACACTCAGTGCATCACAGCATGCTGTGTATGGGGTTTAGCAGGCAAAGAGTTCAAGGTTGTTGATCTGTCCTCAAAATTCCACAGATCTCAGTGTGATCGAGTATCTCATATTCCTGGGATTTCCTGGTTTTCCTGGATGGCCGGGAAGGCCTGATCCATGGACGTGCCATCTTGCAACTTGCAACATTTAAGGAAATGCTGCTAACATCCTGGTACCAGACACCACAGCACACAGTCAGAGGTCTCGTGGTGACATGCCTTGAGGGGGACCTGCACAACATTGCGCTTAAGTTTTTAATGATATGGCCATCCAGTGTAGTTGTAATGCAGATTGTAAAAAAAACTGCAAGACTATGAATAGATAGTGTAATGTTCTTTTATCTTCATCTCACCAGCATGATTCAGCCACAAGTGCAGCATTTTAGGAGTCTCAGCTCTTGTGCTTGCCCTCGGTCTAGAGCAGTGCTTGCCTCGTAAGACCCTAATCCCTTATTAGCCTTACTTAATGGGGGGGTCAGGTATGAATATCATTGCTGAATAAAAGCTTGCTGGAACTTGGAAAGCTGATAATCAGCTTTTTGCATAATCCCATTCACAATCACCGTCAAGAGCACTTGTAGAAACCCAATTTTTTCAAAGAGTTTTCCGAGTAGACAAGAGTCCAGGTGTCTCCACTCCATCCTGTATGCATGGCCAGCGACGGAGTGGGTGTGTTAATACCCAGCTTGTGTCGGAGAGGTCAGGAAAAGACGGCTGTGTGATTGTGAATATGTTTAGTGCAGAGAAAGAAAGATGAAGTGAGTGTCAGGACAAAACACAAGGGTTTAGCCCTGATGACCCGATGGCAGACTGGTGAAGAAGAGATAATGAAATCATTTGGAAATTGTTCTTACAAATCAGTCTAATAAAGCGCACGCTCAACTTTTTTATGCTCTCTTTTTTATCTGCTGAGTGCAAGCATTCAGTCTTTGTCATTCTCCGGTCTTAATCCAGCAGAGTTTCTTATCCTTCAGATGTTGTGTAACTCCATTAAGGATAAAAGTCCTCCAGACAAGCCTCCTAAAGTCTGTTCCAATTAACTAAATGTGTTTTCAAAGACTTTGGTAGACCAGTTGATACGTGTATGAATAATTCCCTCAGAGAATCAGTTATCACTGCTTTTTTGCCTTCACGCCAGGTTACATTTGCAACTTTGCTTTCCTAGTGCAGGGCCTTTATTCTCCTTTTAGCTCGATGCCAAATCACTGGATGACTGGATGAAAGCACATCCACAATAGAGCATTTCTATTATGCAGTATAAAAAAATGTGAGCTTTGCTGGCTTGTTGTCAGCATGTCAGGAGTCACAAGAGAATCTTTGACATATGTATTCATTTTCTATTCATGTCTTTTAATTCATCAGTGGTGTAGATAAAATCTGCCGAAAAACACACCATTGTTAGGTGGGTGATAAAACATGGGACGCAAAGACCCTTGATTGATTTTGGCTTAATGAATGTGTCTCGTGTATAAAAAGCTCCTGGGAAACCTACTCATCACGGCAGTCCTTCCAAAGCAATCTGATCCCTTTGTAGTCATGTAGAGAAATGAGTCTAGATAAGGTGCTCACTAATGCTTCCTGGCACCAGGAACGTGTCGATCAGCATCTGCATCATCTCAGGAATCCACGTGGTAAACAGGGTTGCTATTGACCAAATGATCCAGAGCCAGTGGATGTTCCACCTCCAGCATTTGGAAAGGATTTCTACTATAAATAATCTGGCTAATGGCTAATCATTGAGTGTCCCCATCACATCTGCGGTATTTAGGGAGTTTGCTGACTCATCTCGGTCGACCTGATTGTTGCTCCTTAAGAAATTTGGTGTTTTCCAAAAAACGTTTTAAACAACCCACACATGCCAGAAATGAGATGTTAGATATTCAGACAGAATGCATGGTTGACTGAAACATCCTGTTGAATCAGTTGACCCTATCCCAGTCAAGATTCTCTGTGAGGAGTCTAATCAAACGGTTTGGGTCTTGCTTACACTAATATTCTTTGAAGAAATATTTCCAGAAAGGTTTCTTGAGGTTGAGGTTTAAAATCTCTGGCCTTTCTGAAATGGTTGCTCAGAAGATCTGCTCACAGTTGCAATATTTAACATTTTTCTTTTGGGGTGGTTGGTTTTTATTTATTCATTTTTATCACTCCTACCACTACTGATATCGCCATTCCTCGGTTCCAAACCACATACAGTATTTAGAATAAGGCAACCGTATCCTCCTGAGTGGTGCAGGAGAGAAGCGTTTGCTTCACTGTATTCCCTGTCAATCACAGTGGCCTTAGACAATTGTGCGTATCTCTGAGCTCATGTATGTGGAAGAAGGTAAATAGCATTTTTCTCTGCTCTAGGCTGCAGCTACAAGATCTACTTGGCTGGATTTATATGTCTCAGAGGAAGCACATTTTATCCATGTCTACCTGGTTGTTGGTATTCGCTGCATGACAGGGGGCGCGGAATTGGCCAAATTAGGGAGAAAATGGAATGAAAAAGAAAAAAAAAGTATACATCAGAATTTCTTTGTATGACGAATTTCTATACTGATAAATGTTTTTTTTAGTCAGTAAATTTTTACATCAGTATTCTTGTTTCACAAGACATAAACAGTGGTTGGTTTAAAGTTTGTCTAGATTTGACTTTCTCCTGTAACTTGTAAAAGGCGCACTTACAAATAGCCTTGATCTAAGCATTCCCTCAACCCACTGCTACAAAGAAGAATTTTGTTTCTTTTATTTATTTTCTTGTTCCCTTTTCTTTTTTTCTTTTTTTTTTTTCGCTTTATTTTTTTGTCCTCTGCAGGCTTCCTGGACTCGGCCTGAGAAACACAAGGTACAGCTACTGAACACGTAGCCTGGTTAGGCACTAATGCTAGACGGACCCATTACTACCAGAGCACAGCTTTAGTGTTAGATTCTCTTCCACGAAGCCATGTAGACAACCCCTCACTCTCTTTCTCTCTTTCTTTTCCTCACACACACACACACACACACACACACACACACACACACACACACACACACTCACATACACACGGGGTTAATGATGTAGCCCTCCTTTTCCAAAAGGGGTGCTGTTTCATTTATTTCTTATGTGCCTTATTTTTTCTCTGGTAGCTTTTGTGGATAGAAGTTGTGAAGATGCTATCAGAGCTTTTCTAAACTGCAAAACTTATTTTCAGACACTGCACCCTTACATCTCTATGAAAACTCTCGTTTTTCTGTCCTCTTCACTCAGTAAAATATTTTGCTCATGAAACTTGAGCAGCTTAGGCTGAAATGAGTATCATTTGCACTGAGTTGTTCTTACACAAATGCTGTGAAATCAGCCATGACATTTTCGGTGTCAAGTACACAGTGAAAGAGCTCTTAAGCATGCACATCGGCCACCATGAACACACACGAACTCTCCTGTTTTTAATAGGGTACCCTTGTATTCAAAATCTAGTCTTGTCTGTCTTTATTTTCTTAATTTTGGATTCTGTTCTTTCAAGTTTTTATTGTAAATTTAAATCATTCAAGACTTCAAATGTTTTATTACGATGGGCGTTTATATCAGACTAGGACTTTTTTATGAAGGTGTAAAACAGAATGACGTTTACAGAAGACTTCAAGCTCAGTACGGTGATGAGACTCTTAGGAGCAGTAAAACATTTGAATGGTGCTAAGGTAAAGAAGGGCGTACATTCGTAAATGATGTGGCTCAGAGCTTACTGCACTAGTTCCCATGAACAGTCACAGAGTAGAAGTCCTGATTGCGGATAACTTGTTGCCAACTTACAGAAGGAGTGCATTTGCCTGTGGGAACAGTCCACTCAATCATTCACAAACACCGCTTGCACATTACAGGAACTCAGCTGGGAGTTATTGCCCCATCCACCATACAGGCCTGACTTCACTCCAAGCCATTTGCTCATGTTTGGGCTATTAAAGGAGCTCCTGGGAGGCCAGGGTTTTAGACATGAAGCAGGCAGTCCTATCATCGCTCTGAGAAAACTTGATGGTACCCAAGCACTAGTGAAAAACTGGGATAATGCAAGAGTGTAGCAGAGGATTATATACAGAAATAATCCTGGTTTGACTTAAATGTGACTTTATTCCATATAAAAATTGCAGTAACTCATAGAAAATGATACAATTAGAAGTCAGTTACTGAAAATTTTTCCAGGAATTATTAAACAAAAACAAAGGTTGTTATAACCTGCTCCGTAGAAGCGAACCTAACCTTAGCACACAAACAAATCATTAACTACATTTTACCCATGTGAAATACACTATGGAGAGATTATGAGAGCGTGTAAATTAGGAGCAGCACTCTGCCTGTGTAAAAAGCAAATCTAGATGCTTCTGTTTACTTGCTTAATGGTTTAGTTGTAAATATTCATGTGTTTTCTGCACAGCTGATAATGAGTGATTCAGATGCATATGGAAGGTGTGGGAAGGTATCAGCACTCGATCCGCACAAGATGAAAGCCTGCAATTATATGACTGCCCACGCATTACTGCACGTCTCTATCTGCAGTATCACGACCCCTATAATATGGGCATTTTACACCCGTATAAACTTCTTTATAGCTATTTTAAGGAATGTCGTTTACAGATGGTCATAGAATCAGTTATAAACGGTTAATTGTATCTATATAGGGCTTGTAACATGAGTCTTTGCCACAACAGAGCTTTAAGTGAGTTTCTGAGAGGACAGTGGTGAGGAAAAACTTCCTTAGATGATAGTAACATAAAAACTTAAAAAAAAAAATAAAAAAAAAAAGGATGCCACCTTCCTCTGGATGGCACAGCATCTCGCGATTGTAAGTCTTTTAGTATAAAGTCAAAGTTTAGAAAAGTTATGAATAAGAGTCCTTATTAACATACAGTAGAACTGTATAGGTCATTTTGTAGGTTTACTACTGTAGCCCATCGGTGGAAAAGAACCAGCGAGCGACCAGAATCTCAGAGTCTCAGAATCAGTCCTAGGAAATGCTTAGTTAATTTAGGACTAAAAATACTCCCACCTCAGAGTGTGTATATATACATACATACATTTATTATATATAAACTTAATCATTAATCATGTTGCATCAATACCACTTGAGTGTTAATTCTGTGATGATGTTTTCAAATTACATAAGCCTCCTCGTGTGCGTTCGGGCGATTATTTCAATGTGTGCGAAATGGATAACGCCTACAACTCCAGTTAAAGCAGCGATGCACATGATTTCAGCGTGGTGGGGAAAGATTTTTGATTTATCTTTTTGATTTTATTTAAAGTTTGATTTATTATTCCCAGCCCAAAGCTTTACTGTTACAAAAAAAAGTTAAATATCATTCACCTAATGATATTTTGAGAAGAATGATGCAAAATGTTTGTTAACAGACAAGTTACATAGTCACATACACATGATCTGTCACAAAAAAGTCTTCCAAACATGTCTTTTATGAGCTCAGTGTCACTCTGTGTTACCACACTGTCTCTCCTTTGTTCACGTCTCTGCCTGAATGCTCCTCCAGAGCTCCTAAATTTTGGTTTGAAGAATTGCTCTTAGTCCTACTCCTAAAAGTAGGACCAAAATTGCGCCACTGAGAATTTAAGGCCACCAAGAAATCATTTCCTACTCTGAGATGCTTAGTAAATTCGGGCCCTGGCTGTGGTACTTTTTCAGTAGAAGGTTCTGCATTATACAGTGAGCAGAAGAGCTGTACTAATGTTGTTACAGTACAGAAGTTTCTCTCCAGAAATCGATACTGTCATGATTTTTTTTACCTTTCCTTACCATCTCTCTAATCCAGAGGTACAGACTTCTGTAGTTGAAACAAAAGTTTAGAAAATTGTTAGTAAAAAAAATTGTTATAGCAGGGGCACTTTTTGTTATTTTTTGAGATATAATACTAGAAAATATTCAGAGGACACTGATTAGGCACATCATAATCTAGTGTCTAATGAATCATACAGTTAGTTGATTTTTATTTCTATGTGTTTGTAGGAAAAAGGATCACTCATTTAAAATGTGTATTATTAATAATCATTAATAATTAATAACATGTGACCTTTTACATCAAATTTCATCAAAGGTTTTAAGTCACATTTTGAGTCATTTGCAAAAAAAAACATTGAAGTCCAATTTGTATAATATTTAAATTAAATATTGAATATTGAATTATATCACCAGCAGCTCAGTTTTATAGTGAAAAAAAAATCATATTTTTCTCTTAGAACTGGAGTAACCAGCTTGTGCAATGTTCATTAAAGTGCTTTAAAACTATAGCTAGGATTCAAATGTTCTCAACTCTGTTGAAGGATCAGAAAAATAAGATTCATCAACCGTCTTTAATGAAATTGAAGATTTGACACCCCTGCTTCACATTTCATCTGCTGCACACTATTTGCACTATTAGTACAAAATTACTCCAGACGACTTAATATCTGACTTGATATGATGATGGGTCACATATAAGCACTGTAAAGAGCATAAATGTGAGCATATAAGAGACTTTGTCCTTTTGGTGTTTATTTCTTAAGAAATATAAGAAATGATTTTATGTGTAGGGAATTTCCCAATAGAAAAAACTAAATTTACCACACATTAACTGAAATTCATTTAATGCTTTTAGTGTTTCATATTAAAATCTGGCTATAAAACAAGTCACTGCTGTCAGCAATGTGCTTAAAAAGACATTACTATTAGCCAGATCAAACAGACATTGTACATGTTGTACATATATTAATTATTTAATAATGCTGGTATTGTACCATTTTATTGTACCAACTGTATCATTGGTATGTCATTCAACATTAAGCTGTGACAGTATTCTATAAATTTGTCTTATGTACAGTACTGTATCAGTCTCTCCTACACTTGCACATACAGTCCCAAAACTATTTTGCTGCCTTCGGGCCTCGCCCATAAATCCATGCTACTAATCCCAGAAACTTGTGGGTTCATTCTTAGTATTGACATTTATTTATTTATTTATTTTCATCATTCTTAGTATTGACATTTTTAATGACTAATTTGTGTACTTAATTGTATTTTTTTTTTTTTTTTAATTGTGGTTTAAAGGACAACATAAAAACCACCTGTCAAAAGGTGCTACTAGTGTGGCAGAATGCTACCTCTGATAAAACTATACAACATTTTTCGCATTGCTGTAAGCATTCTAAACTATAGATATGAAATATTGAAAAAGTAACTCTTACTGATACAACTATGAATTTTTGCTACTGTAAGAAATGCTGGCAGGTTATAAAAAAGTGATAGAACACCGGCATATGCTTGAAATTTGAATCACCACCGTTGCTTGCAGTTATACTATGACACGGAAAAAAATACTTGCCAACTCACTTGGTTGATGTAATTTACAAAATGTGAGGGCAAAATCTGAGGTGAAATAACTTGGTAGTGAGTGTTGAATGGGAACAAGATAATGACACTGTTCCTTTAATTAATTTAGATCAATTTAGTCAGACACTTTGTAATCTAATCCACAAATACAACAATCTAAGTTAACAGACCTATTGGCATCATACTACCGTAAAAACCCATTGTCGGAAATTAGCTCTAATTATCTTCTAATTCAGAAAGCAAATCTTCGCTTGCTATTTTTAAACAGCATAGGTTTCTTCCACCAAAGTGTTAGAGCTATGCTGAGCGATTTTTGGTTTCCATGGCTACGCATAGACGTAGATTTCATTCGGATCACAGAAGATAGATTGCTAAAAACCCTGACTACAGTATATGGCGCATCTATGATCATAACATGCTACAGCGTTGCCAAGGATTGAAACACTGGGTTGAACACTGTGTACGCCACTTTATTGCACACCCCAGCCTTGTTAGTGCACTATATAAGAGTACAGTTAAAGAATAAAGCTCTTGGTTTTTCACACACTGTACAGTATGTAATATTTATCTAGCCTTCATCTGTGTCATTTTCTGTCCTGGCTGGAGACTTGCTGGAATTTTTTTAACCTAGTCAGAAAAACACTAAATAGGACTTAAACCAATGGTCATATGGTCCTGCACTTTCAGTGCGCCACTAATTGACAAGTACTTTATTGCATAACACGCTGTATTGTAGTACTAGTTGATATATCGGCAACACGGGTTTTCGTCTGATTTTATGGGGTTGGTGCGTGTAAACTCTCAATAGAGGTAACACTAAACCACACTGCTATGCTAACTGGGTCTACTGAGGCTTGGGTGTTTCATATTAGCCAAATAAAACATCTTGTTCGTTTTGCATGTTTAAGTTAATGAATATGCAATCTGGGTAGTTAGAACATAAGAAAATGCAAAATACAGCGCAAAATCAATGCAAATAAATGAATTTAGCACCTGCACTGTGAATTGATGCAGCCTGAAGTCACTCTGGGAACAGAGATTATGTGTGCAATTTAGCACGACTGAAGTGTTAAGGAATGAAACATTTAGAGGCATGCTGTTATGGGAAAAGAATCAACAGTACACTGGTGTGATGTATTACTGTGGTTTATTACTGTGGTACATTAAATATTGTGCAACATTAATGTTGTCCCCTAGGCGTTTCTTTCAATCAAAGAAGTTACAAAGTGCTGACACTGGAGACTACAGTTGTTCCATAAAGGTTAAATAAGCATAAATAAGGAACTTCACTGTATCTATAATTATGTTATTGTTTGTTAAATAACAACACAGGCGGCACCGTGGCTTAATGATTTACAATGTCACCTCGCACCTCAAGGGTGAGGGTTTAATTCCCATTCTGTGTGAGTGTGTGTCTCTATGAGTGTGCATGATCTCTCCTTGCTTGGTGGGTTTCCTTTAGGCACACTGAATTCCCATGGCTGAAGTCACATGGCGTAGGTTGATTGTATTTTTTTTTACAAATTACAAATAAAAAGTACAAATTGCCTGTGGTGTATGAGGATGTGTTCGCCATCCAGGGTGTCCAGTACCCCATCTTTTGCCCTAGGTTCCCTGGGATAGCCTCCCGCTTGACCCTGTATATAATAAGCATAATGGATGGATGGATTATTATGTCTTAGTTTGTTATTTTATATATCCGTGTAAGGGAGCTGTTTGAGTACAAGTGATAACAACATGCAGTTGTTCTGTGCAAAAGTTTTGAGCCTTCCCTCATTTCTTTATATAAATCAAATTATGTAGGTTAAAGAAATGGAAACAAAGCTTTTATTGCAACAGACTCCTGTTATGGTTTGTGTAATAACAATCTCAGCAGCAACCTCATTTCCCCTGTCATCTGGTCCAACCACTTAGCATTCAGCAACACCAGGATACTAATCACCTGCCTGATCATCTCTCATCATCTGCACCTGTTTCTCACTGGTTCCTGCCTTGAGTTAGATGCTTTTATGATTGAATGATTTGTAGGTCACTGTGTAGCGTAACAAACGAAAACGTTTTTCTGAAACAGGAACAGGACTGAAAATGTGAGCCAAAAATAAGAGCCTAAGGAAGTCCTTCAGGAAGTCTGAATAACTACTCCTCAGGACCACATAAAAAATAATAGAAAGTCTGGCTTTCTGGATCAAAATATGAAGAAATAAAGAAGGCAGTCTTTTGCACTGTACTGTATTAGACCAAGCACATTTTTACTCAAACCGGTATAATCATTCTATTACTGTCTACATAATAAATCTATGAACTGCATCATTTATTATAGGTCTAATGTAACTAGTGATGAGTAGTTCCAGTAGAACGTAATTTCACTTTGTTATCTCATGCAGTTGGTCTTTGGATGCTCGTGCGAATTACACTGTTAGTTGGAGATCTGCGTCATCCCCAGCTGACGTGTGGGACATGTTGTTAGACACAACGTGCTCAGCCGCTGGCTGCACAAGAACGTTTTTGATTTTTCCACTTTAGCTTCCACGCAGTATGAGTAACATCACATGCACCAATCATTTCCTCTGCTGGGACAAAAAAGAAAAATGTTTAATTTTTTTTTTCCCTACCACATGAAGACCTTGAGAACGAGTGCTGTTTTTATTCCCTATCGCAGCGCGCTGGCTGGCTGCACATTTATGAGAAAGTGCCTAAGCAAAATGATGCTTTCCTGCGTTCTCTATTGGAGCAGATAATGAGATGCACACGGGCCCGTGATTGCAATCCGCCGCAGAGCCGAGCTTCTTTTTCCGCGACTCCCTTTTATTCTGGTGTGTTTTTCTCCGGAAAATTTCACAACAGATGAGATAGCGGAGGCGCCGAGTGATTTTGCAGCTCTCTCCAAGGTCAAACTAATCGCTCACGGTAACACCTCGGGCGGTGTGAATGGAAAAACATCGCTGTAATGATCTCGCTGGCTCAGAACACGTAACAAGGCCTTGCACATGCAGCTTAGTGCTTATTACTATGCGAAAGAATGCGACACTGCATGCTAACAAGTTTCTTGAACACGTGGCACCAACCGGATGAAATTTACGACCCATCCTTTCGATCGTGACTAAGCCATGGCGCCTTAAATCAAGTCTGGGAATTGATTGAATTTCCGAGTGGCGTTCACTCCCATCCTGCTTGGCAGTCAGATTTCTCACTGACTATTGAGCAGGCACTTTATAAATGAAGTGCCACTGCAAATTTCAGAAATGTCTCATTCTGGCATTCCTCTTCGAATCCAAATGTTCAATCTACGCCTCTGATTAAAAAAAGAATAAATAAATAAATAAATAAATAAGGTTAACAGTGATGGTGCGTACAGGGGCTTGTCACTTTGCCTGGTCTGTGAATAAGTAAAGCATTGCTGGGGAATTTCTAAACTTGTGACACAATGGGATGAAATAGGAACTACCCATTTGGCAGTCAGACAAGCCCCACGTGCGATTTGTCAGGAGCGGCAGGGACGAATTAGCGCTGCTGAAATTGACTGTAAGAAATGTCTCTAGTGAGAAATGTCTCTCATGAGCTTTACTTTAAGACTACTCAATTTATTTGATGGCTTCTTTTTTTCCCCTTCCTATTTTATTTTCGCAAACACCACGTTTTCACAGCAAATGTTCTGTAACTGATTGCGCAGGGTGCGACGGCACGTGATGTGCATGGCCGATAGTTTCAACACGGCAATGCAGGAGACGCTCGTGTTTATTAGTTGAGTAATAGGGTGTCATCTGGCATGACTAATAAATCTGCATCGACTAATAAAGAGCTCCATCGGCTGATTAGCATAGGCCACATCGCGCAACTCAGATGCATTCAGTCAATTAATTTCCATGTATATGATGTACTGCGAGAGGCGTTCATCTGAATTTTTTTCTCCGCAATGTCTTGAATTTTAAGAGCCATGTATAAGAGTTCTGACTTATGTATTAAAATCTCAGTGTGAAGTAGCACTTCACAGCAGGAAGTTCCCAGGCAATAAAGAAGAACGTTTTTATAGAATTCACCATTCAGTGCTGAACTGATGTAGTTGCTGAAATTTAATAATCTGGCATAGGCACTTAAAGCAATGTACTAAGTCATCAGTTGGTGGAACATGCTGTATTCTCTGCCCTAAAGCTTGCCGCATACCCATTCAAAAGGAAGACTGGAGATCGACACGTCAATACATGATGCTGATCTGATATTGATCATTGTCTTACTTTAATAATCACAAATGCTGTTTAAAAGTTAAACTGCAAACCCTTTTTGGTTTGACAAGGACAAGCATCTTGAAAATCATACACTTATCTGCCATAAAATTATAACCCCCACCCCCCTACCCCCCTTTGCCACCAAAACAGTAATAACCTGTATGTTCTGACACCTTTTTATTGGAACCAGGATTACTCCTTTTACTCAATTTGAGCTACAATAGTTATTCTACTGCATTGGACTACACGGGTCAGTCTTCACTCACCATGGGCATTATTGAACCTTGGCCACCCATGACGCCGGTCGCCAGTTCCCCGGTTTTCCTTCCTTGGATCACTTTTGGTATGTCCTGACCACTGCAGCCTGGGAACATCCCACAAGAGCTGCAGTTTTGGAGTTGATCCGACCCAGTTGACTAGCCATCACAGTTTGGCACTTCGCACAGTACCTATATCTTGAGTAATGGCGGATTGAAGTAGGTGGAATATATTTGGCAGCAAGTTCAATTGAATTATATTTGTATAGCGCTTTATGTTCATTGTCACAAAGCAGCTTTACACAATCGAAGGAAAAATTATGGAAATGTGTCTGAAATGTGAGAAAGCGTGTATGAATCAAAATGATCATATTGTCCCTGATGAGCAAGCCGAGGGCAAAGAAAAACTCCCTTAGATAATAGAAAAGATAATCAATAGGGAAAAACCTTGAGAGGAACCAGACTAAACAGGGAACCATCCTCATTTAGGTGATAACGGATAGCAGGAATTGTTTTGTAGTCATTCTGTCTGGTAAGCAAATAGAAGTTCAATATTACAAATGATGTCTTTCAGTTAATGTGGAGTCCAGTTCGTTATCGGAGGCTCGGGTAGACTGTAGGTAATTCCTGTCCTGAGCTATTCATCGAGTGCAGCAACAAGTCCTCAGAGAACAGCTGTCTCCATCAGCCGCGGCCAGGATCATCTTCATGGAAAAGTGGAATCATCTTCAGTCACCACACATATCCCAAGCAGACCACACTGGGCGTGCATGCGACGAGATCACCGACTAGAAGCGGGGCAGCAGGATCAGTCAGACAGGTCAAGAGGGCAGTGGGGTCTGGATCACTGGTATCTCAGGAGTGCCATATGTAGCTCGACAAAGAAAAACAGTGAGAGAGAGAAGAGAAAATAATAAAATATAGATAAGTTAGGTATGGTCACAGTCACATGTATGTATAAGGTAAATGTAGATAGTGCAGAGCGCAAGCAGAGACTCTGGCAGAACTGACTATGGCACTGTAACTAAAAGGGGAGACATTAGACATCAGGGGAAACACAGACATTAGGGGTCCCTGGTTTGTTAAGCAACAGGTCACTTTAACGTCAAGTGAACCTTTTTTCCTAAAGTTGATTTGTTGGAAGTAGAAAAAATGGGCAGGCATACGGCTTTGAGTGACTCTGACAAGGACCAAATTGTGATGGCTAGATGTTCCTGGGGTGCCGTGGTCAGGATCTACCAAAAGTGATCCAAGAAAGTAAAAATGTAACTTTAGGTAATTAATCTTGATGTTGTAAAGAATAAGGCCACCAAAAATCACTAAAGAAGTACTAACCACACAAACT
Source organism: Clarias macrocephalus (assembly GCA_011419295.1). NCBI lineage: Eukaryota > Metazoa > Chordata > Actinopteri > Siluriformes > Clariidae > Clarias > Clarias macrocephalus. The sequence goes on along the minus strand of JAAGKR010008063.1, from coordinate 5,336 downwards.
GTTTGTTTTTTTTATCTTCAAAAAGATATTCTCCTTTTTTCTCTTTTTTTTTAATGATGGTGACGGATAAGCCTGTCGAACACGCCACTCCATAATCTCCCATAGGCATTCAAATGGCTGCAATATGTTAACCAGAAAGGCCATAGAATATGATTTGCATAATATCCATCCTCATTAGACCGTTCTGTGACCCCCTTGTGTCCTGAGGTAGGTGGCCAGGTCATCCATCAAGAAATCAGAATAGAAATGTTTCATCATAGGTTAGAGAAGAACTTTGAATGGGTTTGCATTGACTTATCAGTCTAATAAGATTAATAAACCATACCACAAAACAAATAAGCCAAGGAACTTATTTTCATTATTTTTTATTTATTTTATTTTTCAACTATGCAAACAGATTTTAAAAATGTGTAATTAGCGAAGATTTGTTTGGTTACATTTCATTTTTACAGGAGTTTTCAGTGTGAAGCTGTTCTTTTAAGCTTTTGCCACATGCAGCGCTCATTGCTGTTTCTTAGTAACAAGATGTATTATCTTTTTTGTTAACTACACAGAAGAGAGACAAAAAGGCTGGTAACAAAATTAACAGTATATATATCAGGATATAAATCTTCAGGATTGAGATCAGAATGGTACGTTTTTCCAACTTGTCTGTGAAAATCAATCAAGTGTAAAGTCAATTCATTCCAGTGTGGATTTCGGTTTTATCAGGTCCCAAACAAAACTAACTCCCCAACGGTTTGACCAGTCTTCTTTATTTCGTATCAGGAGCAATCTCACTCACTTATCCTGTATACAGTCGAACCTCGGATTGCGAGTAACACGGTTTGCGAGTGTTCTGCAAGACGAGCAGAAATTAAAAATTTAAATTTTACTTGATAATCGAGCAAGTCTTGGTTTACGAATACAGAGTATCATGCGCTTCTTGTTTTGACGCAGAGCGTCATGTGATCCCAACTGAGCCAATGTTTTTTCTCCCTCTTGCGCTGCGGAATTGTGGGTAATCGTCTCCCCTCTTTGGTCTCTTACTGGTATAATGAACATCCGTGCACGCTTGTACTGTTTACTATAACACTGTGACCACGTGTGTGCACGTAAATGATCTTTTATTTTGTGTTTGTATGTGTGTGCGTACAACGCACGTGTACTGTTTATTAGAACACATGGGTGCGCACGTGTGTAAAGCAAAAGCAAGTCTCATTAGAGAGGTTAAAGATCCATTTTCTTTCTCTCTCTCTTAGCCTGCACTTTGTGTGTGCACGTCATTGAACAGCATGCTCCTTGTGTACGTGTGTGTGTGTATGTGTGTGTGTGTGTGTGTGTGTGTGTGGGTGTGTGTGTGTGTGTGTGTGTGTGTGTGTGTGTGTGTGTTTGTGTGAAACACAAATAAGAGAGGAGGAAGGGTTATTGAGTAAGACAAGAAGAGGGAGAGGGGAGTGGCTCATTCTTCCTCTCCTCTTACTTTAGCTTCACACACATACACACACACAGCGCCTGTGTGCACAAACACTAACGGAAACGCTTATCTGTGCAGGTTAATTTGTTTTATTTTTACTTTATATTTTGTATTAATTATTTTTATGTAGTTCCTTTTTTGGGTTGTAGATTCCATTATCTCTTATGGGGAAATTCTTTGATTCATGAGTAATCAAATCAATAATTCGGAATGAATTATGCTCGCAATCCAAGGTTCCACTGTACAGGGTCACAGGGGCCTCAAGCCTATCCCAGGAGACTTAGGGCACAAGGCAGGATACACCCTGGATGGGGGGACACATACACATACACACATTCCAGGGTACATTTTCAGCAAAACAGAGATTTGTCTACCTAGTCCTGAATAGGAAAAAACTGGAATTTGGGAGTAAAAAAACCGTCCATCTGATTTTATTTTTTTTTTTTTAGAAAAGTAATAGTCAGCCATTCCCTGAGGTCGTCCCTACTGACTATAAGTATAATGTGATCTTTGTTATCCATAAAAAAAGGCAAATAGCTGAGGTATCACAAGAACTCTCAGGGCATGCTGTTATTGGAAGATAACGAGCTTTAGGGTGATAGTTGTAACTGTTTTGTGTGAGGTTGCATCACACCACCCCAGCATTGACTGCTTTCCTACAAAAGTATGCTTCATTTCTTTCTGGTGTACCAGATGTATTCACAGCGTTTTCCTGCCACGTTATTAGCAAACCTAAATCTAATGATACACATTATGTATAATGAAAATGTCTTCGAGTGTCCTGATGTGTTTTATATATATATAAATCTATATATTTTGCCCTATCGCTAATGTTTCTTAAATGGCTCTCCACTGTTGTTCAGAAGCTGTGCGATACCCTGTGGGGTGGGCTTTTGAGAGGTCTTTTAGTCAAGCTCCTAGAACAAGATATTATCACCCACGTGAACGCTTTGTGCAGCGAGAGCATGTGTTTGTGTGTTCGGCAGATTCTAAACGTCCAGCTGTGCAGCTCAAAAAGTGTTCAGCAGGCAAAAGCCGTGTGCTTCTGCTGTGTGGTCCACTTTATTACTGATTCCTGTTTGACTGCATCCCAGCGAGCCCCTGAGAGCGCCTCGAGAGAAATATCGCAGTCACTCCAAAGCTGTGTACTAACACATGCCGTTTAACAAATTTCAGCATGTTTTGTCTTCAGGCCAGAATTTTATTATATTTTTTTATGTATATATATTTTTGAAGCACCACGAACGACTCTTTCTAGTAAATAAAACTGACAGAACCAAATTTCACTGTCTAAAAAAAAGTTAGGAAAAAAAATCTGCATTGGTCAAGTCTGAGTTTCCTCAGGTGTTGCAGTTTCTCTGATGTTGCACAAATCACGTAGCTAACTACAAAACTTGTCCTTTTTGAGCACAGACTTCAAATCAGCCAAAACATTCGGATGGAAATGCTTGTGCATCCATCATGGTAGAGTATTTCCGCGGGAAAAAATTGCATTCACATTTATCAACCACTAGAAAACCCATATGACTCTCGGTGTCCCATTAATAATCGTGGAATCTTTCCACTTCATTTGCATAAACCCAGTTCATTTTGTGTGTGTCTGCATGCGCGTGCTGCTTGCCCTGCTCGTGTTGCTCGCTTCGAATCAGCAGCTCTTGCTGAAAATAAATAACTTCTGGTTGCGTTGCTGTGCCACTTCCATACTGATGTGAGTGCAGCGTAAGAAATGTAAAATCAGAATGTAAGTCAATTACATTATAAATAGCAAGTTTCAAATAAAGCTGAGATTATTATTTTATTTTTATTTTTTTTAGTAACAGCAAAAATCTGAAGATGTAGTGTGGCTACTGATAACGTTCTCTTTGTGTGAAAATAAAAGTAAAAGGGTTTTAATTCTGTAATATGTGTCAAGGAGAGGGCTGGGTCAAATTTGAAACACATTTGGAAAAGTGACAGCCCATAACGCATAAAATAACAGGGTAATAGTTCTGTTTATGATCTCTAATTCCTCTACCTCTCCGTCTCTCTCTTTCTCTCTCTCTCTCTCCCTTTCTCTCTCTCTCTCTCTTTGCAGAGTCTGGACGGTAATGTGATCGTGCACAGCGATGCCCGTGTGTCCTCTCTTACCCTAAAGTACGTCCAGTTCACTGATGCTGGCCAGTACCTCTGCACCGCCCGCAACTCCATCGGCCAGGACATCCAGAGCATGTACCTGGAAGTGCGCTGTAAGAATCCCAGACGTCTCTTATCATAAGTTTTTTTTTCTTTCCCTAATTATAAAACACACTGAGGCTTATACAGTGGCCACTATGCATGATGGGTTAATTGCTTCATGTACTTCCATTTCCATCCATCACTCTGGAATAGGATGACCTTTTTCCATTGCTCCAAAGTCCAATGTTTGTGCTCCTTAGTAAACAGCTGTTTATTCCCAATCCTTTGACTTCTCAAAACATTGTATGCATTGGTAACAATTAAGTGATCTCTGATTTTGGTCAGTCATTACTTATTTTCTGACCCTTTACACGCACAAATAGTTTGGTTCGGGACTATCTTCCTATTTCTAATAATGTGTCGGCAAGTTCTCAGAATTCAATTTCAGTAACTGTAATGATAAGGACCAACAATATGGCCCTTCCGACACAGCAATTTCTTTTTCTTTTTTTTTTTTTCCAGACAGTGTAACTAATGCAGCTGATGACTTATGAACAAAGTCATAAATAATATGTGATATACAAACTATGATCTGAATAGTTTAGGACTGCAATCTGTGTTTAAGCTAGTGTGCAAGATTTTATTCCACTAAACAGAGCACAAGGTCAGTTGAGGCAAAAACAAAATGAAATACAGAGACACCAAGGATAGATTAAGGGAATGTCGAATCTAGACAAACGAGACCTCAGAAGAAACATACTGACTGGGCTGGAGGAGATCAATATAGCTCTAACCTTAAGCAACATAGGGATAAGCGCAAGAAAATCTTGAATATTATCAAATTCACCCAATACTTTTCTTTTTGTTATTTTAATAAAATATGATACAAATATGATTGTTGGCTTTTTTTTTTAGGCAGAAAGTTAACTTTTTTCAAGCATTAATTCTAGAAAGATAGGCTTAATGTTCTTATATGTCTTTTTATATAGTGCCATCATTCAAAATATTAAATCATCTATGTTTATTCAAGATGTTTTGTCTTTGCTAAGACATAGTTTTAGATCGAATGTAATAAGAACTACATACTGCAGGAATGCCTTGAAGAATACATCTTGAAAGAGAGTCAGAAGAACATATAAGTATCTTTGATTATAGAAGATTTTAAAAGTTAAATGCAAGATCCTGTTTTGAATGAAAGTAATAAAATAATAAAAATAATAAAAATCAATCTTCTTCCTCTTTTAAGTTTCGCCAGGATGCTAGAAAAAGGTATACAAGGGAGGCCAAAGACATAATTGGCAGGATAAAGACAAGGAATTGTCAATAAACTAAGCCCAAAGAAAGAGAAAAAAAAAACGAAAAGGGATTAAAAAGAAACCGAAATGTAATAAAAAAGAAAATGTAAAAAAAAAAAAAAGTAATAATAAAGCACCAGTAAGTAATAAAACATTAAAGACCATGCTGTCATAAGAAAATATAAACGATAAATCAGAATATAATTGTAATGTTGCAAGTTCTGGCCAGTCACAAATAAGAATTCATCAGTGCAGCAACGATAATAAACTATTTATTTTATTAATTGATTTTCTGATGCTATTTCCTACAGCAACACTGACATAAATTAAAAGGAATTAACAACAAACCTGTAATAAAAATGCAATATTTTAAAGAAACCCAGAATCAATCCTGGATAACAACTTGTCTTCTCAGCCAAGTCTTGAAAACA
>JAAGKR010008062.1:20000-33300 GCA_011419295.1 Clarias macrocephalus | reverse complement strand
CACTGAATGCGCAGCCGCACCTCTGATCTGAAGCTCGGACTGTTAAATATTAGATCTCTCGCCTCTAAAGCAGTTATTATTAATGAAACTATCACAGATCAGGAGTTTGATATATTATGTTTAACAGAAACCTGGATTAAACAGGACGAGTATGTAGCTCTAAATGAAGCGAGTCCTCCTGGATACAGCTACATACACCAGCCTCGGCTAACTGGTAGAGGAGGAGGTGTCGCAGGTATTTATAACCATAATCTTTCTCTCGTACAAAAACACAGTTTTAAATTTAATGCATTTGAAGTTCTCTATAGTAACATGACGTCAGCTCAGTCGATCCGCTAATCATCATTTACAGACCCCCAGGGCCGTACTCGGAGTTTCTCTGCAAATTTGCAGATTTCCTCTCGAACCTTGTTGTTTCTGTAGATAAAGCGTTAATTGCTGGAGACTTTAATATTCATTTTGAGAATCCAGAAGACCCTCTGAGAACAGCATTCTTGTCCATACTGGACTCAGTAGGAGTAAATCAATGTGTAGTAGGACCCACTCATAAAGCAGGTCACACTTTAGATTTAATATTTACCTTCGGATTAAGTATAGGAAATATAACCACAATTCCACAGTCTGAAGTTATCTCAGATCACTATCTTGTCTCGATTAAAGCGTGTCATAGTAATAATGTACACACAGCACCGCGCTACTGCCTTAAACGTACATTTACATCAAATACCGCACAGAGCTTCATCAATAATCTTCCAGTTATCAACTTTGATTGGATCTCGAACAGGCGAATGAATATCTAGAGTCAGCACTTTGTTATAGCTTAGATAATGTAGCTCCAGTTAAAAGGAAAATGATTAGAGATAAGAAACTCGCTCCTTGGTATAATGACCACACACGCGCTTTAAAACAAACCGCTCTAAAATTTGAACATAAATGGCGCCAAACTAAATTGTTAGTATTCCAAATAGCTTGGAAGGAGAAGCATCCTGAACTATAAAAAAGCTCTCAGTGATGCTAGATCAACGTATCTCTCCATTCATATAGAAAATAACTGTGTTTTGCCTATGGCTTTAGTTTTATGTGTTTTGGATTGTCGCCTCGATGATTGATTTCATAGTTACCGATTTAATGCTTCCCATTTTGACTATGGCTCTCGCTTTGTGTTTCTGCTTTGACGTTACGCTGATTGATCTTCTGGCTTTTGACTCACGCTTTCGTTTTCCGACCTCGCTTCAGTTTAACGTTTCTGCTATTCATCTGCACTTGGATTCACCTTGTTTCACCTCACCTCGTGACAGAAAAATCCAGTCAAACGAAATGGATCCAGCAGATATTGAAAACATGAAATCGGCATTGAAAAGTCAAGGTGCACTTCTTGGAGTTCACCGACAGGAGCTACTCAGCAAGCTCTGCAAGCATTGCAAGCACTTGGTGACGTCACGACCCATCTCCAACGGCTCCAGCTCTCTTCAACGTCAAGCAAGGACCCCCACTTACAACGTGAACCATGTCTCCATGCCCCCCCTACCTATGAAGGAGATCCAGGCACCTGCCGATAATTTCCCTTTCAGTGCTCATTGATTTTTGAACTACAGCCCTCCACTTTCTCTTCTGAACGCTCAAAGGTGGCATATGTAATCACACTCCTTTCGGGGAGAGCCAGAGAGTGGAGCATGGCACTCTGGGAAGCCCATGACCCTTATCGATAAGGAAATCAGGAGGGTATTTGATCTCTCATGTCACGGCAGAAAAGCAGGACTCAAGCTACTGAATCTCCGCTGGTTCCCGTTCGACCTACGACTATGCCATTGAGTTTCGAACACTGGCTTTCTCAAGTGGACGGAACGAACAAGCACTAAGCGACATGTTTTTTGAGGGTCTGTCTGAAACAGCCAAGACACCACTTGAACTTGAACTTGAAGTTACCCATGAACCCATGAACAGGAGAAGCTCATGCATTTGGGCAGGACCCGCATCTCTCCTGAGGAACGATGACGACGCAGAGTAGAGAAAGCCTGTTTCTACTATAGAAGGTCTGATCACCAACTCAAGTTCTGTCCAGTAAAAAGGAGGAACCCTCTAGTTCAACTGGATGGTGTGACTTCAAAAAGTCTCCCCGACCAGCGTCGGCTACTTCCTGTCTTCCTCATCCACAAACAGCAGACCTGTAATCACATCACCGCGGCCTCAGCCAAGGCCCGGGGAATTCCCTTCCTGCCTTTGGAGACCCATCTCAAGGTCCAGGCTATCGATGGAAGTTTGCTTCCCTCCATCACTCACAGAACTCCTCTGATTGGTCTCGGGCAATCACTCAGAGCAAATCTCCCTAGTCCCATCATGTTCCACAATATGTTTACGATCTGCCACCATGCCATGCTTCAGTCCCACCCCCACAAAGGAGCTACCAGACCTCACCCATGTCCCGTTAGAATACCACGACCTCAGGGTAGCATTCAGTAAGTCTCATGCCATCTCCCTTCCCACCCACCGACCATATGACTGTGCCATTGATCTGCTCCCAGATACCACTCCTCCCAAGGGTCATCTATACTCTCTGTCACCCAAGGTTCCCTTCCTGCATAGATTATAGGGGTCGGAACGACATTACCACGAAGAACCGGTACCCGCTTCCACTAATGGCCACAGCTTTAGAACTTCTCCAAAAAGCTAAATTATTTACCAAGCTGGACCTGCGCAACGTATACCATCTCGTCCACATTCGAGAGGGGGACGAGTGGAAGATGTCCTTCAACACCCCTACAGGTCATTATGAATACCTGGTGGTCCCGTTTGTTCTTACTAATGCCCCCACCATCTTCCAGGCTCTTATTAATGATGTACTCAGGGACTTTCTCAACTCCTCAGTATTTGTCTATCTAAATGATATATTAATCTTTTCTCGTGACCTAGAGGAACATGGACACCACGTTCGGCAAGTACTACAGAGGCTTCTTGAAAATAACCTCTTTGTCAAGGCAGAGAAGTGTCAATTTCACATCACTTTGACCACGTTTCTTGAGTTCGTCATTGGACCTACAGGCATTGAGATGGAACCCACCAAACTTCAAGCAGTGACAAATTGGCCCACTCCCACCTCACAGCAGCAGCTTCAAAGGTTTTTGGGGTTCGCACATTTCTATCGCCGCTTCATCCGGAACTACAGCTCCATCGCTGCTCCACTCACAGCCCTGACCTCATCCAAGACCCAGTTCAAGTGGAACCAGGAATTCGAAAGAGCCTTCGCTGAACTTAGAAAATTATTCACGTCCACCCCTATCCTCACCATCCCTGACCCATCACAACAATTTATCGTTGAGGTCGACGCTTCCAGTATGGGGGTAGGTGGCGTCCTGTCTCAGAGATCTATGCATGATAACAAACTGCACCCATGCTCCTTCTTTTCTCACTGCCTAACTCTCGCTGAAATGAACTATGGCATCGGCGCCGAGAGCTTTTAGCCATTAAGCTTGCCCTAGAGGAGTGGAGACACCTGGTTGGAGGGGACGGAGGTTCCATTCCTGGTCTGGACTAACCACAAGAACTTGGAATATTTTAGGAGCTCCAAGAGGCTCAACTCTCGTCAAGCTTGGTGGTCACTCTTTTTCACAAGATTCAACTTCACCCTCTCTGATCATCCTCCGGTTGCTTTGTGACACTCTCATACCGTCCGGGATAAAAAAACTGCAAACCAGATGATCTCTCTAGACAATTTTCACCCACTCACAACGTCTCCACCCATGACACCATCATCCCCTCTTCCTGCCTGCTCGCCGCAGTTGAACTAGATATCGAAACTAAGGTCCAGCAAGCCCCTCTCCCATGAAGCTGGTCCCAGTAATGTTCCCCCTAACAGTCTCTTTGTTTCCCACACTCCACGCTCTCAGGTCCTGGAATGGGCACACAGTTGCAAACTGTCCTATCACCCTGGCACAGCCCGTATTATGACCCAAGTTCATCAATGTTTTTGGTGGCCAAACTTGAAGGAGGACGTCTCCAGCTTCGTGGCTGCATGTGACATCTGCCTCAGATATAAGCATGCCAATACAGCTCCAGCAGGCCTTCTCTGACCCTTACTCCTTCCACACCGCCTGTGATCCGACATCGCTCTGGACTTCGTCACAGCGTTACCCTCTTCCAATGGCCACACCTGCATCATGACGGTTGTAGATTGTTTCTCCAAAGCAGCTCACTTCATCCCACTGCCAAAGCTTCCATCTGCCAAAGAAACTGCAGAACTCATGATTGACCTTGTCTACAAGCTCCATGGTCTCCCAAAAGACATTGTTTCAGACCGGGGACCACAGTTCACCTCCTAATTCTGGAAAGCCTTTTGCAAGTTAATTTGGGCCACTCAGAGCCTGTCCTCAGGGTTCCACCCTCAGTCTAACGGCCAGACAGAGAGGAAAAACCAATCCCTCGAAGTCGCTCATGATCACTGTCATGATCCACGCTGTTTGATTTCCCGGCTCCGATCTCGCACTTCCGTGTTTTGACTATGGCTTTTGTTTTACGTGTTTTGGATTGTTGCCTCCCTGATTGATTTCGCGGTTACCGATTTAATGCTTCCCATTTTGACTCCGGCTCTCATTTTGTGTTTCTGCTTTGACGTTACGCTGATTGATCTTCCGGCTTTTGACTCGCGCTTTTGTTTTCCGACCTCGATTCAATTTAATGTTTCTGCTATTCATCTGCACTTGGATTCACCTCGTTTCACCTCGCCTTGTGACAAACACGTAAAACAATGTGTCAGAAAATGCTACTTCCAGTAAAACTTTTACATATAATAAAACTGTAAAGTTGTGAAAAGTTTTGGAACACATCAAGATAGGTTTTGGAATTGTTGTCTGTCTGTTTATCTGTTTGTTTGTGCGCATCACGTTCAAACTACTGAAGGAATTTTAATGGGTCACAGGTGTATTTGGCCGAGCTTGAGGTAACATATAGACTTTGTTTCATCACAATCGAGAAATGGGAAGAGAAGACATGCTAATTTGAAATTTAAAAGGAAAACACCCATTATATCATAAAAATCAACCTTGAAAAAATCATTAGTTCATCTCAAAATTCAACAGATGGCGCTGTACATTTTAAAATATTTGCTATAATTTAATACGTCAAAAAAAATTTTTTGCAAATAACCTGTACCAAATTTTTGTACAGATTGGATGGTCCACTGTGTCACACCTGTGCCGCCTCAGTCCCAAGGGATAAGATCTGGCTCACCGGATTACTGAGCCGCCCTGGCGTGTCTACGTGTGTATGTGTTTCACTATTATCACTAAGCCGGTCCCGTAGCCCTTTGCCTGTTCACCGTTTGTCTCACCTGAATGCTGTGTGTGTGTGTCTGCGTGCATGCTGTACAAAGTCTCATTATCTCTCCTCCCAGGACTGAGCCGTGGCTGTTGAGCGGGGCGTGCTTTGAAAATGGTCTCCAAGTGCCGTTGAGGTCAACATCACTACTCTCTCACTCCTTAGAGTATTCTGTTTTTTGCAGAATCTGCCCATTTGTGTTTCTAGGACATTGTGACACTGCGCGCCCGTCCACGGCTCCAGCCAGAAGCTCATCGTCCCTGAGTTTATTATTTTCCTTTTGTTTTTCTTTGAGCAACCTTTTTGTTTAAAAAACGATTCGAAAGTATTTCCCTGCATCTGCGTCCGCATTCTTGAACAACATGACACACAGTGATGACAGAAAGACAGTATATAATATATATGCAGTTGCACTTGTCTTGATTCACGCCTTGTCTGCCTGTTTTTCCCCCACTGTCACTTTTCCCCATGTGCTCATGTTTCCCCTAGCCCGTCTGTGTCCTCTCCCATGCCCACGTCTCCGCCCAATTTTTCTGGACACCTATCTCTAATTGCCAGCTGATTACTCCAGCATTTAAGCATGCATTATGCGCTGCTTGAATCGCTGGATTATCGTGTTTTTGCCTCGATTCTCTCGGGTTTATTTCTATGCTTTCACGTTGCTAAGATTGTTTTGTTTCCTTGCCTCTCGATTCGGATTGTTGATTTGCTGCTGGAATTCCTGGCTACCGATCTAGCGCTTCCTCTTTCGACTACAGCACTTGTTTTGTGATTTGGTCCTGCATGCAACGCGAACCATGCCCCCTCCCACTCCCCTCCACACATCCCACACATTAAATGTGTTTAATGTTAATTACAGACAGTTTGCTTTGCTTTACTATCACAGGGATCAAGGTGCTTAAACTTATTCACAAATCTGTTTACAATTCTAATGTTAGTCTGCATGCTAATCACTACATGGCGCTAAATTCTCTCTGAGCAAAAACAGAATCCTTCAGGAATACAGAATTATATTTATTATTAATACAGATCTGGACATTAACACAGTTACACAGCTATTAACAATATCAGTTTTAAAATCAGAATATGAAATCTTTTACTCCACATTTAAAGCATTTCACAGGCTGTATGTGTAATGTGTGTTCTGTAATTAAAAATATATAAATTTTAAAGTGATAATATTAGTTGAATTATTTAAAAAAGTGAGTAGTAATTTTGATGTGTGAAACCTTCAGAAACACTTATAGAAACATATCACTCTGTTAAGGGGATTCAGCGACGGTTGTGAGTGATACCCTTGTGCGCCTTGAAACGACGGTGGCCAAACTTCAAACCGAGGTTAACGTTTTGTTTTTGAAGTGCGAGGATCTAGAAAGCAGATCAAGGGGAAATGACATCAGACCGATCGGAATCAGTGAAGGGGAAGAGGGCAACCGCCCCACTGAATTTGTTTCAAACTTACTTTGTGACCTGTTGGACTTGGAAGAGAAGCCGCTGCTCGACCGAGCCCACAGGTCACTCCAACCAAAGCCCGATCAGCCACCCCGACCCTTTATTATTAGGGTTCACTTCTTCCACATTCGTGAACAGATTCTCCAAACTGCGCGCCAGAATGGAAAGTTGACCTACAAGGGAAAATCTGTCTATCTTTTTCCCGATCTTACAGCTAACGAAGCAAAGAAAAGAGCGGCCTTTGGTGAAGTGCGCAAACACCTACGGAATGTCCAAGGAGCTCGATTCGGATTTCGTCATCCTGCCAGATTTCGTATTACACTTCCAGGTAACTCAGAGCAGCTCTTTACAGATCCTCATAAAGCGATGGAGTATGTAAAAAGCACCAAGACCGCCGACGCGAACGGAACTAAGGTTTTGCCTTAGAAACTTTCGGTGGGAACTTATGTTCTATTTGCTGTTTTTCAAGGACAATCGTCCGCCTCGCAGTTTTGCAAGGCATTCTCCTCTGCAGTGATCTGGAAGGATTCACACTTTGCTTTGACAAAGTGCCTCGTGTTATTTTTCTTTTATTATTTTTATTAGTACTCACTTAAATTGCTGTTTAATTTCGACGTATGCCTCGACCAGTGTGCTATTTTATTTAGTTATTAGTGTTATTATTATTATTACATTTCTTGCTCCTAAAATCATAACTGTGCACAATGCACTGGCCTGTATGGTGTGTAGTTTATCTGAAACAGATTATTATTATTATTATTATTATTATTATTATTATTATTATTATTTAAGGTAAACACTGTTGTAGTCTGTATATTTAATCTATGTCGGCTCACCTGACGATATGCTTAGTTATTATTATTTTTTTGTTTGTTTGTTTTGCGTATCCTAGACGGAAAGTTTATCGTCTGCGTTTTCTTGTATTATATGGGGATTTGCATACACCAGGTTCAGGGAGGTGTTGAAGTGGGTGGGGGTTATAAGTTTGTGGGTTTGTTTGTTTGTTTGTTTTTCCTTTCTCCTTTTCAAGATGTTGTGGCTATATTTTATTCATTGCACAATCATTTTTTTTGTACATTTTCAATATCTCTGTATACATCTGTAATATTTTTCTCTCACCTTTATGTCTATAAACAGAATCATTAATTTTGTAAGCTGGAATGTAAAAGGTCTTGGTCGTCCTTCTAAGCTTAACAAAGTGATAACTCACCTGGATGGCTTACAAGCTACAATTGTCTTTTTACAGGAGACCCATCTTAATATCTCTGACCATGCTAAATTGCGTAGAAGATGGATCTCACAATCTTTTCATTCCTTATTTTCTAGTAGAGCAAGGGGAGTCGCTATCCTTATCCATAAAGATATTTCTTTTAATCCCTGCTGACCGCAACGGCAGATACATCATAGTATCTGGGCTATTGTTCAACACACCGGTGGTAATGGCTAATATTTAATTAACTTATTAAGTTTTTTTTCTGCTATACCGAATTTGCACTCAAGTTATTTAATCATCGGGGGAGATTTCAATCTTTGTTTAAATCCTCAACTCGACAGAACTTCTCAGCGAGGCGCAGCCCTCTCAAAGTCAGCAAAAATAATAAATTCTTTTCTTAATGATTATGCAGTTACAGACATTTGGCGATTTCTAAACCCATCTACACGTGGCTATTCTTTCTTTTCTCATGTTCATCAATCTTTCTCTCGCATTGATTACTTTTTAATTGATAACAAGCTCCTGTCATTGGTTCAACATTGTACTTACAATGCAGTTGTCATTTCAGACCATGCGCCTCTTACCTTAGGCCTGAGGTTTGAATGTAGGTACATGCAGCGCCCACCCTGGAGGCTGAATGTTCGACTGCTAACTATTGAGGACTTTGTCCAGACTATTTCTTCTCAAATAGACCTTTTTATTAGAGTAAATGCTACCCCAGATGTAACACACAGCACATTTTGGGAAACATTCAAAGCCTATATTAGAGGTCAAATTATATCTTACATGTCATTTGAAAAGAATAAACTGAGGAGGTCTATGGCGGATCTGACAGATCGCATCTCGCAGTTAGAAAATCAATATATAAGTAGTCCTTCATCCATCATACTTAAAGAATACCTGCTCTTAAAAGCTGATTTCGACACCCTTTCTACTGCTGCTACTGAGGAGATGTTGATTAAATCAAGACATGCTTTTTATGAGTATGGGGAGAAGGCAAATAGGCTCTTGGCCCATCAGCTTAGACAGTCCTCTGCTTCCCATATTATACCAGCTATTAAAACACATAATACCTTACTGTCAGATCATCGTGAAATCAATAACTCATTTTTGGAATTTTATCGGTTACTGTACTCTTCTGAGCAAACCTCTGGTTACGAAGACTTTCATAACTTTTTCAAAGATCTCTCATTACCTCATGTCAAAACTGATGCTGTGCAATTTTTGGATGGCCCCATTTCTTTAGATGAGGTTCGTGATGCCATTTCAGCCATGCAATGTGGTAAAAGTCCTGGCCCAGATGGCTTTCCGGCTGAATTTCTTAAGAAGTTTTCTGGACAAGTAGCTCCTCTTTTGCTAAATATGTACAATGAATCGTTCGATCAAGCCTGTCTTCCCCAAACTCTGCGGGAAGCTTCAATTTCCTTAATTCTGAAAAAGGACAAAGATCCCCATATGTGTAGTTCATACCGCCCAATATCTCTTTTGAACGTTGATGTAAAAATTCTTGCCAAAATTCTTGCTTCACGATTAGAAACAGTTCTTCCTAATATTATTTCCACTGACCAAACTGGCTTCATTAAAAATAGATTTTCATTCTTTAATATCAGACGATTACTTAACATCCTCTATCATCCTATGTCTTCATCTACGCCTGAAGCCCTGATATCACTTGACGCAGAAAAGGCATTTGACAGGGTGGAGTGGGACTATTTATTTCACACTCTTGAAATGTTTGGTTTCGGAGCAAACTTTATATCTTGGGTTAAACTCTTATATAAAGTCCCACTTGCCTCTGTCCGCACTAACAATATTTCTTCCCCATATTTTCAGATCAATCGAGGCACAAGACAGGGCTGCCCTCTGTCGCCTCTTTTGTTTGCAGTTGCAATAGAGCCTCTGGCCATTGCTTTGCGCCAGAATTCAAAAATAGCTGGTATAATCAGGGGAGGACAAGAGCATAAAGTTTCTCTGTATGCAGATGACTTGATTTTATATATTTCTGACCCGTCTAATTCCCTGCCTCACGTCCTTAAAATTTTCGATATGTTTGGAAGGCTCTCTGGCTACAAATTAAATTTACAAAAAAGTGAAATGTTTCCTATTAACAATGCTGCCCGTGAGCTCCCTACTACCTCTTTCCCTTTTAAAGTTTCCCACTCACTTACATACCTTGGTATACACATCCCTAATTCTTTTTCTAAACTTTTTGCTGAGAACTTTCCTCGTTTATTGGAGCGGGTTGAACAGGATTTAAAGCGGTGGGCCCTGCTCCCATTATCAGTTGCAGGTCGAATAAATTCTATTAAAATGAATGTGCTGCCTAAGTTCACCTATCTGTTTCAGTGCATTCCAGTGTTTATACCCAATTCATTTTTCCGTAGGCTGGATAGCGCTCTCGGTTCATTTATATGGAATGGAAAACCTGCTAGAATACGTAAAAGTCTATTGCAACATCCTAAGTCACTGGGTGGAATGTCTTTACCTAATTTTCAATGTTACTACTGGGCTTCAAATATTCGTCCTATATTACACTGGCTATATGAAGATCCTGGGGCTGATGCCTTATCGTGGATCGCCATTGAATCAGCCTCATGCTTGCCTTCTTCCCTAGCAGCTTTAGTTTACGCACCTCTTTCCTTTCCTTGCGAAAATTTTATTAAAAATTCCCTTGTAAGATCTACTATTAAAATTTGGAAACAGATGAGACGTCATTTCGGATGGCAAACTATGTCCCCTAAATCTCCTATTAATTCTAATCATGTCTTCAATCCCTCACTAATTGATAAATCTTTTAAATCTTGGCATGCTAAAGGTATTAGGGTAATTAATGATTTGTATTATGAGGGGGTTTTCTGTTCATTCCAGCAGAT
The DNA here is from genome assembly GCA_011419295.1 of Clarias macrocephalus. Taxonomy (NCBI): domain Eukaryota; kingdom Metazoa; phylum Chordata; class Actinopteri; order Siluriformes; family Clariidae; genus Clarias; species Clarias macrocephalus. The sequence goes on along the minus strand of JAAGKR010008062.1, from coordinate 22,452 downwards.
GTGTGAGCAGTTTCATATTCCTAAAAATCACTTTTTTCGCTACCTCCAAATTCGTGACTTTGTGCGTAAAATGTTCCCTCAGTTTCCTGCCCCGCCTCCATGTTCTCCATATGATCATATATTGGAGGACCCTCTAAGATGGAAAGGCATCATATCAATACTTTATTGTAAAATCTTGGCCCCACTTCACACATCCCTTTCCCAAGTAAAAGCTTTGTGGGAGGAAGACTTAGAAATAGTTATTTCTAATGAGGACTGGGAAGCAGTATTATATAGAATACACAAGTCTTCAGTATGTGCAAGACACAGACTTCTACAGTGCAAAATTGTACACCGTGTACACTGGACAAAGTTAAAGCTATCCAAGCACTTTCAGGATGTAGATCCTGCTTGTGATCGCTGTAGGTTTTCCCCAGCCTCTCATGCACATATGTTTTGGTCCTGTACAAAGCTTAGGGGTTTCTGGTCCAGCATTTTTGATACTGTCTCTGGGTTTTTAGGAAAATCAATCTCCCCTTGCCCATTGATAGCCCTTTTTGGAATTACTCCAGCATCATACAATTTTACAAGGATACAATCTGATTGTATAGCTTTTATTATGTTGTTAGCCAAACGACTAATATTGCTGAAATGGAAGGATAAGAAGCCTCCAACACCAACACAATGGATTTGTGATGTCCTCTTTTTTCTAAAGTTGGAGAAAATAAAGCATTCTATGAGAGGCTCATCTAGCCAGTTTCATAAAGCTTGGGACCCTTTCAAACAGTACGTCAGAGAACAGGTTTCACTGTCAGATATAGACTAATTTTACTTCCAGCATTCTTTTTTTTCCTCTTCTCTTGTGTATGACATTGATTGTGCATTTTTCACTGTTTTCTAAGCCACACTTATGATTATATTTATTATTGTTATTATTATTATTTAATTTGCTATTACCATTACTATATATGTATATAATTTCTCAATTGCATTAAGTTATTGTCTTTTGTTCTGCTTTGTTTTCTGTTTTGTAACGTTGTCTAAAAAACTCATAAATAAAGTTATAAAAAAAAAAAGAGCTGTTTTCCCACTGTATTGGACTGTGAACCAAACTGTCTTGTTGAAGATTTTCCAAAATTAGGATTATTCACCATCAGGACAGCTTTAAAGGACAGACATTTTCTATCATCTTGCTCCCGGACTGATTTACTGAAATGCTGAGGCTGACTTATTTCTCCCGAACACACACATGCACACACACACACACACACACACACACATACACACACAATATATACTGGAGTTTAGACATTTTATGAATTCACTTACACACTGAATACAAGTGTAAACCTAGCGTCGTCTGTAGACTAGCGATAAACTCCACATGCTACGTTCGTGTAAGTTTAATGCTTTGTCACCTGTATTTATTGTAGAATTTAGAATTTTAGGTTGTGCTGCGCGTTAATGAGTTTGTTGATGCGCATTGAATGTTTGTTAGCGTGAGGATTACACCTGGTGTGTGCGTGTGTGATAATTCAGTGATTATTGTATATAATTGTATATACAGTGGAACCTTGGATTGCGAGCATAATTCGTTCTGGAAGCACTTTACCTTTCTGAAAGTCAGCACAAACACACACACAAAATAAAAGATGCTTTACGCACACACACGTGGTCACAGTGTTATAGTAAACAGTACACACGCACATGGGGGTTAACTATACAAGTGAGAGACACGCACTAAGACAGGGCAGGGGAGACGATTACCCACAATTCTGCAGATCGAGAGAGAGAGGAACCATTGGCTCAGTTGTGATCATGTGACGTTCTGTATCAAAACAAGCAGTGCATGCGAGCCACATGATACTCCATGTTGTATTTGTTACTTACACATATATACACATATATCAAGACTCACTCGTTTATCAAATCAAAATTTATAAAAAAATTTTGCTTGTCTTGTGGAATGCTTGCAAACCAAGTTACACGCGATCCGAGGTTCCACTGTATTGGGTTAGTATCTGGTGAACTGGAATGTCTATTTTTTATACAATACACGTGAGCTACTTCCGTGATTTGTTCGTACCTACAAATGTTCGATGAACCGCGGTCCGTTTCTGTGGAAGTTTGTAACTCGAATGTTCGTTAGTTGGGGACGAATTGTAATGAGTTTGTGTACTTCTGCCACCTCTGGTCAGCTGATCCTACAGCTGTAGTATTCTCTGAGTGAATATTTATAGCAATCATATATTTTTTCATAGCCGAGTTTAGATATCAGTTTTGATTTTGGATTCTGTTAAATCGCTACATTAATTTCATTAAAAAAATTATATTGAACATATGAGCTGAAAACATTAATAAGGTGAACATGTCGTTCTACAAACACGTAAACAGCGAGATGTAGAGTGTCACCTCCACGCTGGGCGTATCTGAGAGCGGTTGTGTGTGCTCCTCCGTGAATAACGGCAGCACT
>JAAGKR010008062.1:0-17500 GCA_011419295.1 Clarias macrocephalus | reverse complement strand
CGGGGTCGGGCGCTGCCGAGAGCTCGTCACGCTCAAACAGCTCGTCGATGTTACACAGAACCTTAACGATCAAAAACACACACACACACACACACACACACACACCCACACACACACCTGGGTTAATTACGTGCAGTGGTACGAGCGATTCAACGACCTGAAAGATGAAAGCGAGCGATGCTTTAAAGTCACATGTGCATCACCGTGTCCAACGTTACTCAACTCAAGAAAAACAACCAGCTTACAGCATGTGAGGGATTAGTTTCCTCAGACAGCAGGACACGGAGTGTTTTATTCTCTCACCAGTGTATCTGCGTCCATAAACACACACTTGGAGTAGTGTGTCAGTCTCCAGCAGTGCAGTTTAGTGAAGGTGACGCCGAGCTCCGGCCTCTTCATCATCGCCAAGCGAGCGGCGTCTCTGCTGTCTAACACACTCACTTCACACACCTCGTCAAAGATCTGATTGAGGACTGACCTGCAACACACACACACACACACACACACACACACACATACACAGAGCTGACCAATAGCCCAACATTTACATTTTATATCTCATTAAAGAAAACAATGTTTTATACTTTTTATCTGTTTGTAATTCCATTTAAAGCTTCTCTTTATTCTCATTAGTGCTATTCTCAAAGCACTGACACTGGAGGTTCCTTCCTTACATGTTAAACACACATCTCCTCACCCACAGAACTCCAAAATACGCAAAGAACACAGAGAGCTGAAAAAGACAGAATGGCGACTGATAGGAGAAAGAGCGCCTCCTAGGTGTGACGTGCGTTACATCTTCCACTAACGCAGCTCAGCCACTGCAGCGATGGAGAAAAGCTTGGGATATATAATAACTTTTCAACTTCATGTGTTCACATATTCCATATAAATAATTTACAAATAAATAGTTTCTGTGTGTGTGTGTGTGTGTGTGTGTGTGTGTGTGTGTGTGTATACCTGCAGGGTTGTGAAACATCATCTCCAATCAATACGACAAGATTCCGAGATGTTTTGTGGTTCCTCAGACACACACCGAGCACCATCGCTCCTTTAGCATAGCTGTCATTTGTAGCAAGTGTGACAAATGCCTGATCTGTAGACACACACACACACACACACACACACACACAAAGGAACATAGTAAACTCAGGTTAAATACACACATATCTAGTGATATAGTGAGAGAGCGAGACCGTATGAGATGAGGGAAAGGGGGCGGGGCAGCATGGGTGTTACTCAGCGAGTAAAAGTTATAATTGTGTTGTATTTGCAACTTTTGTTTAAATCATTCATTTAACGTTATCTTAGCATCATTTTATCAAAGTCATTCAATGTATGTTACCACTTCATTACAACACTCGTCCAGTGTTAGTGTTGGTTCCACCCATGAAAAATGTCACTGTGAACAGAAAAACGTCCTTCTATAAACGTGAAGGGATTCTGTGTGATAATTAGGTGATATCACACTCAGTGCTGTGCCCTCATTCCTGTTATTCAGCACAACAGCATGACCTCAAGTTACTGTTCATCTTGTCAGTTATTTTCAATTTTAGTCTCAGTCTTAGTCCCAGGATAAATGTCCCTGATGGTTCTTATCATATTTCATCAATCTTATCCTATTTTTACTTAATCAGGTTTTAGTCGACTAAACATCTGGACATTTTAGTCAATGAAAATGTAACATTTTATTATTATTAATTAACCTTACAGTTAATCTAGTCTAGCCAAAATCCATTTTTAAGGTTTTTCACAAAATAATTATCTTAACATTTTAAAATGTATCTTTTCATCTGATGTTTTCAGCTAATTATATTTCTTTTTAACAACAACTGCTGCATGGCCATGTTTTTTTTTTTACTACAAAACAACAGGAGCAGTCAGTATGGACAGTGTTTTAAAACTTTTTTTAAATATGGATTCACACACTTGGACTGTTGCAGCTCCTATAGGTCACAATCATTTGCTAACCTGTTAGATGAATGATTTTGGCATCGATTTACCTATAAAATCAAATACATCACAACATAATTATGTTATCACATGGTAACAATCACCACAGAGAGGCTGTAAAACTGGATGATTATTATGGGATGCCTTGATGCGTCTCTTCATTGTGTGCCCACACTGTTTCTCCTCCGATATTACGACACATCAGCATTTTTTCTCCACTTCAATAAAAAGAAAATGTATGAGGCGCCGTATACGGCTTTAATCAAACTTCACTCATGACGTCTCGTCATCGTCTCGCCTTAGTCCCAGGAAAGAATTTCATCAACGAATATTTTTCGTCATTATTTTCGTTGAAGAAATTAACACTGCCTCGAGTGTGATATTGCGTTTATACAACAGTTCCACAAACACCATTTATTATCAACATATTATGATTGGTTTCATTATTTTATTAATTTTTTTGCTCCGCCCCCACACACATCCTTCCAGAACCAACTAACTGCGACAGGCGGAGCTGGCGAGCAAGAATTAGCGAGTAACAGTTAATGAAGTTAACAGATCTGAGAAATTTACGGTTGCGTGTTGTGTTAGACGACATAACGTCATCAGATGTGTGTTGTTGCTGAAAGTGCTTCTGTGACTGGGTGTGAATGTGGGTGTGGTCAGGCAGCTGCTCTCTCCTCAGTACTGCGGACCGTACAGACCGACTCTCACCCACGCTGAGACACACAGTTAGTGTCATTAACCACTGGACAACACCTGGGACACGCCCAGTCACACACACAGTTAGTGTCATTAACCACTGGACAACACCTGGGACACGCCCAGTCACACACACAGTCAGTGTCATTAACCACTGGACAACACCTGGGACACGCCCAGTCACACACACAGTGCTGTTACTGTCTGTTATCAGCACTCGTGGAATCCGTCTGGTTCAATCAGATTACTCAAAATTGTTGTATAATTTTGTTAAGAATATTGTTAAGATGTGGTTATATTGTATCACACAAACACTATAGGCTTTTAAAGTTACACGTAAAGTCCCTCTTTATTCTCTTTATTTAGTGAACTTTTCAAAGCACTGACACTGGAGACTCCTTACATACCAGCTACACAAACATCTGTCAGGTGTCCGTTAAAGTGGTTTATTTTTTAACCCAAAGTTCCTGAGTCACATGATTACAGTGGATTTTAATATTTGAGAAAGAAACATGTAAAATAAAGACACACCAACCAACAAACAGATTCTGCGATTAGAAGGAGCCGTACAGACTTTTTAATCAGCGTCGGGTTCACACACAGCAGTCTGAGAGATGCACGGAATGCACTTAAGCACTTCGCATAAATCTGCATGCATTTGTCTTCTGCAGTACTTCTGGATTCATGCAATGTCACACGCCGCACGCGGTCTGAAGTTTTACAGTTCTGTGTTGTATTTCATGTTTCTGTTAAAAGTTACATACTGTAGCTTTAATTTTTTTCATCTCCCCAACACACACACACACACACACACACACACAGCACGTCCTTCAGACATTACTGGAGGTTTTAGTGCGGTTGTCATGGAGACACTGATTTATCTGTCACTTTATTCTCCTGCAGCATTTACTATAATAATAATTATTATTATTTTAGCTTTTCAGAGCGCGTGCATTGAACACATTATAGAAATGCATGAAGCTGCAGTGTGTGTGTGTGTGTGTGTGTGTGTGTGTGTTCCCTACCTGTCATTGTAATCCAGATTGTGTTCCCCGTTATTTGCGCCTGCGTGTGTGTGTCTGCGTGTGTGCACGCGCGCGCGCTATAAGACGATTTATAGCGACGACCTTTGAAGGTCACGTGACCTCCGGCGCGCCTCCGTTATTGCGCAAATAAACGCGGTTTGTCTCGTGCATTATAATGCGTTCGCCCTGAAATAAAAACGCGCGCGGTGTTTCAGGGTAAAGAGGAGAAACATTAAAGAATGAAAGACGAAAGGCTGCGCGGTTTAAATGCAGGAATCCGCAGCGCTGTGGTGGAGACCCCTGGCGGCGAGCCGCGTCACTACAGCCTCACTGCAGGCCTTAAATCCGGGAACTTTATACTCGGTACTACAACAACAACAACAAAACGACCCCCTACATTTACTCTACACATTTAAAGTCTTGTCTAAATTAGGTCCTTTACTGCTGTACATTTTTTGTTGTTGTTTAATGTCTAAATGTTTTTAGCTTTTGTCCACTAGAAAATCTGTGGATAAATATTTGACCAATAATTAGTTGATTTAAAACTGAATTCTATTAAGTATAAAACCGTCTGGATTATTATTTTTTTTAATAATCCCACAATGCTACTACTACTACTGATAATAATAATTAGTAGTTTGTTGCTACATTTAATGAAGAAATCACTTTTATTTTGCATTTTATTTTATTATTGGTTAAATATTAATTAGAATTGAAATAATAAGGAAAATATGGCTCTTTCACAACACTGATATGTGATGTTTTATACATGTGTTTATTTACATGATAAACTTTTTATTATTAACAAAAATGGACTAATTACAGCGGTACATCGGCATACAAATTTCATGCGAATTTAAAAAATGTTGTATTGTGAAGCACATTGTCCCATAGGAAATAATGTAAATGCAGATAATCCGTTCCAGCCACCCAAAATTATTAACAATATTATCAATTTCCAACACTAAAAACACAAAAAATATTAAATAAATAGACATTAAACTAATTCAGGATTCTTCTTGGCAGCGGCTGCTTTAAGAACCAAACTGAAAGCGGCTCACTTTTCTTCTTGCTATCGTCGTTGCTAATATTCTTGGGTCCTATGGTGCTGTGTCTTCACTAAAAATAAAAAACATACAGTACAGACCAAAAGTTTGGACACACCTTCTCATTCAATGAGTTTGAATTTGTATTATGGCAAGAAAAAAGCAGCTAAGTAAAGAAAAACGAGTGGCATCATTACTTTAAGAAATGAAGCTCAGTCAGTCCGAAAAATTTGGAAAACTTTGAAAGTGTCCCCAAGTGCAGCCACAAAAAGCATCAAGCGCTACAAAGAAACTGGCTGACATGCGGACCGGCCCAGGAAAGGAAGACCGAGAGTCACCTCTGCTGCGGAGGATAAGTTCATCCGAGTCACCAGCCTCAGAAATCGCAGGTTAACAGCAGCTCAGATCAGAGAGCAGGTCAATGGCACACAGAGTTCTAGCAGCAGACACGTCTCTAGAACAACTGTTAAGAGGAGACTGTGTGAATCAGGCCTTCATGGTAGAAGATCTGCTAGGAAACCACTGCTAAGGACAGGCGACAAGCAGAAGAGACGCGTTTGGGCTAAAGAACACAAGAAAGAACACAAGAAAGAAAACTCGCTGAATGAGAAGGGGTGTACAAACTTTTGCTCTGTACTGTATATAATCTCGCTTCGCTTGACTTTCCACTGATGCAAGCAAGTTTTGAATGGCTCCCAGGCGTACGTGCAACTTAGTCGGCGTACAGTTCAGTTCACAGTCGCTCGTATGCTGAAAATGCTTCATATGCCGAGGCATGTTCTGAAGGCAAATATTCATGAGGCGAGGCATTCGTATGCCAAGGTACCGCTGTACTTGTAAATCGAGTTTTCATAAAACCCAATTAAAACACATTAGGATGTAACCTAATGTCTTGATTTGTATTAATTTGTTAAGTAATGCCAACATACTAATGATAAGAAGAATAAGAACACTGTTGCTACATTTAAAGAAGAAATTACTTACTTGTGTTATTTATTAAATTTCTCTGAATAATTTTTTTATTATTATTATTATTCAGAAAAAATGTGACAGTGATATTTTCCTTTGGCGCCCCCTGGTAAGTGCCTAATTGTACTACAGCTGTCTTCTTCGCACACGCAATGTATAATGACACTAACTACCACTTTATATTTATTTATTTATTGTAAATATGAAAAATTTTAAAAATACATATTAGTTAAACATATTTATTCTTAATGAATAAATATAAGTTTACAACGCACATTACAACAGACTTAACCTTTACTTTTGGTTTTATATTTATTCCTCTATATATAAATATAGTTTAGGTTTGTTACTTGGTTTAATACAAACTAATGTAGATATTAGACTGATTTCCACCCCAGCTGTATCTATTAAACAAACAAATAAATCTGCATTAATATAGATCTGTTTTAATCATGCGCTTGTTTTAATACAAAAATACTATTTTGAAAATCGAAATCTTTTAAGAAAGCCATAAGGGTAGTTAGTTAGCGTAGTATCAATAAATGTATAGATAAAGTTATCGTACAGTTTCAAATTATATTTACTTGTTCTGGAATTTTATTAGATGTGTTATAAATGTGATGGTGTTGCTATCATCATTTGTGAGAAATTCACAAAACTGTTTATTGCGATGATTTGTTTATGATCTTGTACATACACATAAATAAATGTTTATACACACCTGATAAATTTATGCCTCTCTTCTGGCAATCAGCATTAATGATGGTGCGACTACTTTATACTACACGTTGCTGCCATAATTCAATTAGAGTTTTAAACAACGGCATAGATACCAACTGTTGAAGTGTGCATACATTTTATATACACACAGACACGTGTGTGTTCAGCATGCGCAGTCTTTGTGGGAGCGTTGTGGTTGCTGAGTCAGATCTGCCCTCTGAGGGGCGCCGCTGTTTGTCAGTGAGTCCGGAGTCTCCTTCATTCTCTCACAGATTACATCCACTAAACACTCAAACGTCTGCTTCACGTTCACGTTCGCCTTCGCACTCGCCTCCAAAAACCCCAAACCTGAAACACACACACACACGTACAGAGGGTCAAAGCTGGAAGCATAGAGAGAAGCATCCTAAGCACATCCTTGTTTTCTGATTTCCTGAGTAATTTCTGTACTTATTGTACTGAAAGTATCCCAGAGCGATGGGCGTGTCAGGGTGAGAAGGGAAGCGCATGAAGCGATGCTCCCATCATGCATAGCGTCCACTGTACAAGCCTCTGGAGACAGTGTTATGATCCGGGGTCGCTTCAGTCGCTCAGGTCGAGACTCAGCAACGTCATGTGGAGATAAAATGAAGTCACATGACCACCTGAATGTCCTGAATCACCAGCACATCACATCATTTTGGATTTTGGAGCTTGAGGGATAATTTTCTCACGTGAACTGAACACCACAGTAAGCAGAGCTAAAGGTGACTAAATGAACGATGACTTTCTTTTGACCAGGCTGTGTATTTATATGTCAATTTCGATGTTTTACATTCTGTAGCCTGTACACGACTAACATCAGTTATCTATTAGCAAACCTACTGAAAGTTTAGATCTTTAAAGATATGAAGCTAGCTATCAAAACCTCAGGAACATACAGGAACATCTCCTCCGAAAGTATTGGAACAGCAGGGCCAAGTCTTTTGTTTTTGCCACACACTGGTGACATTTGTGTTTGAGATTAAAAAATGAACATGAGACAAATACATGTTTAAGTTTCTGATATTTTAATCTAGGTGTATTAACTTTGAACATGGCAACTTTTGTGGGGACCCAATTTTTAAAAGAGCAAAAGTATTTGAACATAGTCTCAAAGAAATTAAAAAGTAATTAACACTAAATGTGTGGTGGCACAGCCATCACTTGCCGTAACTGTATCCGGCCTTTCAGATATTTCAGGTTTAAACATTTAGTCATTGGATGTTTTAACAGTCAGTCAATCAGTCTGACACATCTGGGCAACAAGGAACACCTGACAACCATGTGCCAATATTTTTGGTTATTTGAGAAATGTGTGGGCTCATACAAAAGGTGTCATGTCCTAAGGTATTTCACAGATAGACATGTAAAATTCAGGTGTGTGTGTGTGTGTGTGTGTGTGTGTGTGTGTGTGTGTGTGTGTGTGTGTGTGAAACTAACCAAGTTGTTGTGACAGCTCTCTCCCTCGGTCCACAGTGACGACTCTCTCCTCCTCCAGATCACACTTATTTCCCACTAACAGCACCTGAGCATTTTCCCACGAGTATGTCTTAATCTGAGTGGACCTGAACACATGCGCACACACACACACACACACACATGCGCACACACACATGCGCACACACACACACATGTTAGAAAGGAGTTACTCTGCTTATGATAAAACACACTAATAGCTTAGTAGTGTGTGTGTGTGTGTGTGTGTGTGTGTGTGTGTGTGTGTGTGTACCAGTCCTGAACAGCGCTGAATGACTCCTCACTACTGATATCATACATGAGTATAAAGCCCAGGGCTCCTCTGTAATATGCTGTAGTGATTGTTCTGTACCGCTCCTGACCAGCTGTGTCCTAAAAACACACACACACACACACACACACACACACGCGCACACACGCACACACACACACACGCACACACACACGCAGCTAGTTCCTGGGATGATGCCACAATCTTGTCCAGTTCACAGAGCATCATGTTCCTGAGGTCTGCCAGCAGGGGTGTGTAGTAACGAGTGACATTTACTCTGGTACCTTTACTTAAGTAACTTTTTGGGAAAATGTACACATTAGATTTTCTTTGTGTTTGCCAGAGAAATGCAGCTGGTGGATCTACAACATGTCTGTGTGTCACCAATCAGACGCAGCAACAATAATCACATGGAGTCACATGACCACACAGAAACGCTGCATAGCGGGAAAATAAATCTTCAGCAGCGGTAGACAGTGAAGGAAACATGCCGCGGGTAGTTTAGCTGTTTTTTTCTTTAATGTTGGAATGTTAAAATATATAATTAGCAAATAATCTAGAGGCTAAAAATATGTAATTTTCTTACATCTGTTCTGCTGGACACAGTTTATGGTTTGTTTGTCATTTTCTATCTGCTGAGCCATTTGGAGGGAAACTGAATATACAGTAAATCTTACACAGGAAATAGTTACACACACACACACACACACACACCACCACCCACACACACACACACCCACATGACCTACAGGAGGGATTTATTTCAAAAACTTTATATTGCGAAAAAAAAGTGAGATTAGGAAATTTGTGTTTCTTGTTTCTTAATTTGTTATTTTGTAAAGATATTTAGTTTTACTCATTAATTTTATTATTTGGAAATTATTTATTATTTTGTCTGGCTGCTTACATGATTTCTAAAAATAATAATAATAATAAATTGGACATTACGATGAAACAGTTACTCGGTACTTGAGTCTCTTTTCACCAAATACTTTTTTACTCTTACTTGAGTAATATTTTGAATGACTACGTTTTACTTGAGTAATATTATTTTGAAGTACAGCTACACTTACTGGACTACAAGTTTTGACCCCCCTCTGTCTACCGGTTCCTGCTCCTGTTTTGACGTCCCTCACTCCATCTTTCTCATTCTGGTCCTACCCATATTTGCAGCTTGATCCTCTTGTCGTTCCTGTAGATGGTTTTGACTTTGAAGTCAATGCCGACCGTGCTGACGAATGCTGGTGTGAAGGAGTCATCAGCGTACCGGAACAGGAAGCTGGTCTTTCCCACACTGCTGTTCCCGATGATTAGGATCTTGAACATATAATCAAAGTTCTGATCCACAGAATCTCTGTGTCCGTAATGAAGCTCATTAGCTGAAGCCATCTGGAGGAGAATCGACAAAACGGTGTCATGTAGTACTGCACTGATATCACAGCCATGCTGATATTCAGCACAACAGCACTGCATCGAGTGTGATATAGCTTTTATTAAACAGTTCCACCAACACCATTTATTGTCAACAGGTTATGATTTGTTTCTTTCTTTAACCAGTTAAATAAACATATCCTTCTGCTCCTGGTGGAGGTGGCGGGCGACAGTTAGCGAGCGACAGTTAGTGTAATTAGCAGGAGGTGAGAGTCGTGTTAAACTCGTAGCGGTACTCTGTAGTTGGAAGGTGAGGAGAATAAACCCTGGAGGTGGTGGACAGACCTGAGAAACTCCCTGGATTTACTGCATATTTCAGTTTATTACACTTTAGAATATCAGCTGATATCATGCTCATATTTGCAGTTCCGCAGTCAAATCCCAAATGGCGTTTAATGGAAAGCCGTGTGCTTGGAATATGGGCGAGTGTGTGCGGCCTGTGATGGGTTGGCGGACATTCCACCCTGCACAGGGAGGTTTCTGGGGTTAGGCTCCAGGCCCCCCTGACCCTGTACACAGGATTAGGTGGTATAGACGATGACACAACACATGGACACAAACTGCTTTACTTTTCTGCCTGCGTGTGTAAATGTTTTAAATTGACATTTAGTTTCCTGTGATTAGTATTAACACAGTTGGACACTAGATGTCCTCCATGTCCTCACTTTAATGCACTTTATCCCTGTCCTTAATCAGCTCGGTCAGATTTAGATAATTCCTGCCCGCACGCACACACACACACACACAGATACGCCCGCACGCACACACACACACACACTTTTATAAACAGAAACTTGACCTGCATTCCCTTTTGTCTGATCTTTACATTTATATAAATAAAAAAATAATAAAAAAGCAAGATAATAAATGATGTGAAATCCCTCAGCTGTGTGAAAAATGATAACAGTAATAATAATAATAATAATAATAATAATAATAATCAGATTAATAACACCAGTGTGGGTTTTACTCCAGAGGAACAGAGGAATAAAATCAGCCAACCAGAGCAGAGAACTGTTTGTGTAAGAACAGCAGAACGATGAGATTCAGAGTAAACTCTATAAAGGAGGACATTTGCTTGACTTACCTTTTCATGAGCAGAGTTTCTCCGCACCTCCAGGTCTCCAGCTCAGCTGTTAATCCCGTCCCGCTCTGCACATGCGCACTCGCACCACACTCAGTGATTTTCCTTTGCAATTAGGATTTCAGAATTGTTTATGTCTGTGTGACTCCATGTAGCTCCGTAAACAGGAGCATTAATGTAGTGTTTTTAAATGTTCTCATGTAATTAAAGTTAAATTATACTGTGAAGTGTTCCTCATCTCTCAAAGTCCTAAAGTAAGAAAAACAAATCTCAAATGAAAGTATTAATTATTCATAGCACATTTTATTTAGCCAGTTTTTCATATTCAGCAAGTTTGCTTAATAAAAGTGAAATAATAATAGTTGGGTATAATATATCGACAAATATTTAACAATTATTTTCAGCTTTTTAATGCACAGCTTCCTCTGGCCATCTCTCTCCCTCTGTTCCTCCATTTCTTCTCTTTCCTCAGTCTCTCCCTCACCGCACTCCTCATGTGTCCTTCCCTCTGCTCATTTCACTCCCTCCCTCCCTCTTCCTGGAGTTAAACCATGAGCAGGTGATCCTCTGCATCCACACTCCTGCTTCTGACTAAACCTCTTTAGATAATAATAATAATAATAATAATAATGAGACAGTGCTGCTTAAAAAAACAATTTTATTATAATAAATCGGTCTGAACGCTCTAGTGTTCACACTCGTACAGCATGTATAAAAATCACCACCGCGTTACATTCATCAGCTAATGATTAGTGATTCAGCTGTAGTCAGATTTAAACAGCTTCTTCAGCAGTAACTTGTCTTTACTGCCTTCTTTCCGAGAGAGCACGCTGCTGGACGTTTACCCTGTAACACACACACAATGAACACAACCTCCAAGAAAAGTAACACTCACCATCCAACAGCAATTTAATGTTAAACCTGAACATTCTCTCTCTCTCTCTCTCTCTCTCTCCCCATCCCTTAGTCTCATATCACTCTCTGTCTCTCCAGTGGTTCGTCTCTCTGCCCGTCTCTTTGTCTCTCTCTTTTTTTGGTCAGGTCTTTTACCTAAACTGAATCTTTCAATCTAACCTATTGTTTGTCCTTTAATCTCTCTTGCTTTCTCTACATCTCTTAGCCCCTTCATCTATCTGCCGCTCCATCCACCCGTCTTTCCCTCCGTCCACCCGTATGTCTATTCATTTATATCTTTCCATCAATCCACCTGATCCGCTGTGCCACATCCTTTTAAACTCTCCGTCTGTCTGTCTGTCTCTCCGTCTGTCTGAGCTCACTTACCTTGTACAGACTGCAGACGAGCTGGAAGAGTGAGCCCATGGCTTTTTCCTGCAGGTCATCAGTGTGCTCCTGTACACACAGACACACACATCATGATGCAGGAGGGGACATGACTGATTGAAGATGAATGAATGAATAACAGTGTTGATGTTACTGTGAGGTGAAGTTGTTCTCACCCCGTTGATGGTGATCCAGGGCACGTACTCATGCGGTGGCTTTAACCCTGCAGTTTTCTTGGCGTTCTCGTGCATTAACTTGTTTCCCTCGTCACCGTTCACACACGCCATGATGTCACCGAACTTGGTCTCTGGGCTGTACAGACTTAGACACTGAGGATAAACGAGGAGAACAATGAGGAACTGACTGTGTGATGGATAAAAACCAGATGAACCATTTTAATTTGTATGATGTCACAGAAGCTCAAGTTACTGTTCAGTTCACATTTAGATAAATAGATAAGAGCTGATAAGAGATCAGAAATGTGATAACATCAGCAAACTGGAAACAAAAAAATAAACAGCAAACTAAATTCTGTATTAAACATGGGATCAAGATGGGCAGATGATGTATTAACCATGGGAGTGGTTTAATAGTATTAGTAAAGATCAAGTATGTAATAGGGGATTAGTAATAACCGGAGGCAGGTACTACACATGGGATTAGTATTGACAAGATCAACAGGAAATTAGTACGAGTCAAGTATTAAAAACAGGATTAGTATTAGTAAGAGGCAAGTATTAAGTATGGGATTAGCATTGTTAAAAATCAAGTAGGAAACGTTGGAATAATATTAGTAAAGGTCAAGTATTAAACACAAGATTAGTTTTGGTAGAGATCAAGAGTTAAGCACACACTCAAAGTCAAATATTAAACATGGGATTAGTATTAATGAGGTTCAGGAAAGTCCAAGACTAGTTTGAATAGTTATATTAAGTTAGTCAGCGTTGGATAAAGTGAGTCTTGTCCAGATCAGGTTGAAGTAGTGTGGTCAGGTTTGTTTCCAGTTCTAGGCAGATTAAGGCTAGTCTACATCCTGATGACAAAGCTGACTCAAGTTATTCTAGACTATATTCATGCTGGTGTGTGTGGCGTCAACATCAGATGAAGTTATTCTGGGGCAGTCTAAGGTCAGATCCGGCTTGTGATCAGTTATATCAAGTTTATTTTTACAAATAGTCCAGATCTGAATGAGACTAGACCCTTTACTCCAGAGGATAGTTTGCTTTTAACCCATGCCAGTCTTAGTTATATTACATCCCTTACGATCACACTGGGTCTAGTGGGGTTAAACCAGTCTGAGTCAGGTTCATTTATTCCAGGTCAAACTTGAGTCCAATCTGCATCCACTTCAGGGAAGTTCAGTCAGAGCGGGTCTGTTCGAGGCTCGCGTCAGATTACATACAACAAGCCTTTATCAGACAGAACCTGCCTCCAACTGGTCTAGTTTGTCCCAGATTAAATTTAATGCTAGTTTGGGTACAACAGATGCCAGTCCAAGTTGGGGTGATGCTATCTGAGCTTACGTTAACCTACTCCAGATCAGAGACCATTCGCTGGTGGGTTAGTCTAGACCAGATTAGACTGGAAGCCAGTCTAGAGTCTTTGAGGCTGCTCTGGATCAAAATGCTGCCAGTAAATTAACGTGAGACCAGTGAAGACAGGTTAGTTTATTCCAGTTAAATTCCAACAGATGCGAGTGACAACACTTACAGATTCCGCCGCCTTCACCACATCTACAGCCGCTTCCATGCAAAAAACCACGAAGAACCCAGAAGGCACTTTATTCAAGATACAAGTCTAAACACACACAGAAACAAAACATTACTCAATGCAATTTATTTATTTACAGTGAAGGTCAGTTGTGCACATGATCTACACCTGACTTCATAATGACACACAGACTCTTGTTGTTCTGAGCCAGGTGCAGTAATGACACACTGGACAGTAGAAGGCCTGGTCAGTGTGATTGTCCACTCTCTCACCTCGATCATGTTGCCCAGACACTCGTCTGGTCCGTGCTGACAGGTGAACTCGTACTTATCTCCCACCTGCTTTTCCTGCAGCACACAAAACCAGGGGTTAGGAAGAACACAGTGCCTTCATACTCCGGATCCTGATTGGTCAGAAGGTGTTGATTAATTCCCTAGAACAGCAGCTCTAACAGTAGTGAAGGTTCCAGTGTTGTATTAATGCGTTTCTTCTGATACATCTGATTTACTACAGCGGTGATGAGGCAGAACAAGGCTTAACTCACCTTCAAGGGTATTTCACATCCTTCAACGTAAGTGATAAATTGTACGACAGGTGAGAACGTGCTCTTATAGGAAACTAAACAACTTCTGTGTTAATTGCAGTAATGAACATGTGTGTGTACCTCTGCGTTGCCGTACGGGACGAGCTCCACATTCATGATGTCATGCAGCATTATGAAGGTTGGTATGAGCTGTAGGACCAGAAACTGACGACAGCCAGGACACAGAGACTCATAATACAGAGACACGTTCACGGCTTCAGGGTCCTTGGTGGAGTTTACCTGTGCACACCCCAGTTCCTAAAGACACACACACACACACACACACACACACACACACACACACACACAATTAAATTACATGTGATTACAGCCATTGGACATCCATTCACCTTCTTCATTCATTCAACCTTATCTGATACAAGGTTGCAGGAAGCCTGGAGACTATCCCAGGAAACTTCGGGCACAAGTGGGCGTACACCCTGGTTGGGGGGGCGGGGGGGGCACAAGTACACACATACACACACTATAGGCAATTTTGGGAACGCCAATTAGCTTAACCTGTATGTCTTTACACTGTGGGAGAAAACTGGAGTACCATAAGGAAACCCACCAAGCACGGGGAGGACATGCAAATTCCAGACACACAGACTCGAGGTGGGAATCGAACCCGGACCCTGGAGGTGCAAATCAACCACTAAGTCACTAGGGACAGGAATTACCAGTCACTCCCGATACGATATTATCACAATACCTCAGTGCCGACATGATGAAAAGTATTACGATTTTATAAACATCCTGAATCAATATTACATTTAACCCCAATTTTAGTTAGTTTTTTAGTTCCTTATAACATTAGTTTTCTCTCTAAAAAGACAAGAGCAGCATTTAAATGCTACAAACTAACATATATCTATCAGGAGTCTCAGAAGAGCAGCTTGAAGCAGACGGTCGAGCGCCACACCCACACACGCGCCACAATGAGTCAGTGAGATCACCATTTCCCCTTTTCCAACGTTTGATGTAAACATTAACTGAAGTACTGCATGTGTTGCTGGCTAAATAAAGCACCAATTACAGTCATAACTGGTTTATAAGTGCATAGAGGGATGCAAAAATAAATACACCCTTATAGTTTTATGATCAAATACACACACCATGTGTTGCTGTACTATTATTATTAGTAGTAGTACTACGCTGAATGTTCATTCATTTCCTTCTTTTCAGTATGGCGTAGACCTGCCTTTCAGCCTAGAAGTGACAATTCCACAGAACTGTCTAATCAGAAGAGATCGGACCGTTTGCTCCGACTGGACAGGGTGTCTGATCGCTTTCCAGCATTAACAGATTCATAGTTCAGTTTAAAGGAAAAGATAAATCATCAGCAGAGTCACGAGCTGGGCCTGCTGATGGACGTGCTGATCTCAGGTCTGTTGAACAGCGCCTTCGCTCCACACCTGGGCTGATGAAGGAACGTTAATGACGGATGAACAGCTCAAAGGTTTGACTTATTTTGGTGCACACATTTTAATCATTAGTCTATATGTTAAAGGTCTGTATGGACATTACAGTAGTGTAGATGGTCTCAAAGTCTCTCTCTCTCTCACACACACACACACACACACACACACACACACACACACACACACACACAGAGAGAAAGTTATTAATTTAGTTAGTTAGGCAGTTTATCAGCAGATGATTTACTCTTACTCCTGTCATTATCTACAGAAAGACAGGTTAGTTTATTCAGTTTAAATCAAAGTTGTTGTTTTTTTACTTTCAGTGACGTTTACGCTCAGTCACGTGACTGTTACCGAAGCAGCGCCTTTTAATGACAAAATAAACAGTTATAATCATCATCTAAATAATATTACACACACTCTGGGATCTCTCTCTCTCTCTCTCACACACACACACACACACACACATTCACACTCTTACTCTCTCTCTCTCTCTCTCACACACACACACTCCAGTCACCGTGCGCGCGCTGTGATTCTCTCACCCCGCATCTGTCGGCCGGTGAGCTCGCGCACTCGTACAGCAGCACCGCGAGACAGGCGAGCGCGAGCGCGGTCGCGGTCCTCAGCACGCACATCACTGCAGCCGGAGGAGGATAAAGAAGAAGAAGGTGAAGGAGATGAAGAAATAAGAGGAAAACAGAGAGCGCTCAGAGACTCACACTACTCCCTTTTTATTTTGACACACTTCCTCATCCTGTGTCGCGATTGGTTAAGGAGACGCTCGCGCTGCAATCTGATTGGCTGAGCGTCATATGGGGGCACCGTCATTAAACACCGGGAGAACTGTGGCGGCTATGGAGCTGTAGTTTAAACTCTCTCTCTCTCTCACACACACACACACACACACACTAAATACTGGGAGAACTGTGGCGGCTATGGAGCTGAGAGGAGCTGAGAGGAGCACTTACCACAGTCTAAACCCCTTTCTCTCTCTCACACACACACACACACACACACAAGGAATCGTGGCGGTTTTAGGGTTTAAACAACATGGACACCCAAAGTGTAACAAACTCCAACATAACACAGAACACACACACACATCTCACGCGCCCTGACATTCATTAACCTGACATTACCCCTGCAGTGCATGTCTACACGCTTGCACAGTTCTTCTGTTTCCAACACATCAACAACAAAAAAATGTTCACTTGCTGCCTGATATATTCCACCGCCACACTTGCAGGTGCTGTTGTAATGAGATATTGTAACTGTAGCTACTGTGAGAAGGGTCAGATTGTGATGGCTGGATGACTGGATCAGAGCGTCTCCAAAACTGCAGCTCTTGTGGGATGTTTCCAGGTTGCAGTAGTCAGGAAATACCACAAGTGATCCAAGAATGGAGAACCAGTGAACTGGAGACAGGGGTCATGGGTGGCCAAGGGTCAGTGACGTGCCTGCCTGTGTAGTTTGATCTAATAGACGAGCCTCTGTAGCACAAACTGCTGAAAAGGTTAATGCTGGTATGATAGAAAGGGGTCAGAACACACAGTGCATCACTGATTTAGTGGTGAAAGAGGACCTACTATATGTTAGACAGGTGGTGATAATGTAATGGCTGATCTGTTTATAAAAATGGAATAGACACAGTTACTTTCATTTCCTCATTTATTGTACCTGAGCACAGAGCATGAACACCAGCGCCAGCGCGTAGGGTGTTTTATTCATTTAAGGGAAATTTAGGGGGAATTCCAAACCAGTCTGGTTTCTTTTTTTATTTTATTTTATCAAGGTGTTTTTTTTT
>JAAGKR010008061.1:12735-28734 GCA_011419295.1 Clarias macrocephalus | reverse complement strand
AAATACACACACACACACACACACACACACACACACACACACACACACACACACACACACACACACACACACACACACATAACCATTAGAATAGCACAAAAAACAAGAATTTCTTAATTAACACACTAACGCACAACACAAAATTATTAATGAGTAAAACAACCAAAAGTCTATAGGATATAGCAGAGGACAATGTCCTGGGTATGAGAAACATGGGCAGCCAGCTAGAACGGCATCTTGCCAGGAGAAGCAGCGCTTACCTGCAAAAAAAAAAAAGAAAAAAGTTGTGAATTCATTAGGGTTATTCCTGCGAACAGGACCGGACTGACCATTGAGAAGTTCCAGCATTTTCCCAACAGTAACAGTCTTGTGAGTGAATTTTTTACTGAGCACCTGCCAGATGCCTAAATGTAAATGGAGCAACCTTTAATAACAGATTCTAGTTGCTATCACAAGTAAAAGTATCTAGCATTTCTTTGCTAAAATATGAATAAAGAAAAAACAGTGACCAGTCCAGCAGTGCAGAAAACATTCAGCAAAAAACAGTCACTACACTATAGAGACACAATGCCGTATGGGGACAAACACTACACTATAGAGACACACACTACACTAAAGAGACACATGGCCCTATAGAGACACACACTACACTATAGAGACACATTGCCGTATGGGGACACACACTACACTATAGAGACACATTGCCGTATGGGGACACACACTACACTATAGAGACACACACACACACACACACTAATACACTATAGACACTTTGCTCCTCTATGTCTGATTGCTTTATTGATGGTGTGAGAGCTGCACCCATTACTATTTATGGTTAATGGAAAAATAAAAAATGTACTGTGCATGAAAATAAGTTTAGCTCGGACACCTCGACTCCATATCTGTTAACCACAAGAGCTAAATCAGTCAGTAGAAACCAGTTTTTACTGGTTTGTAAGAACCTCCATTAAGGGAGAGAAAAGATAAAGATGTTAATCTGACACTTTTTATTTTGACTTTTACATCTCAAACCTTAAAGCCTGCTGTGCTCTCTGGCTGTCTGTAAAGTGTCGTTAAAAAGTGTCTGCATGTTTGACATTTCTTCTTTTACAGAAAGAAAAAAAACAGAAAACAAACAGAAAAAATTCTACTGCAACACACATGAAGCAAAATCATTATCACAATAAATCACACATGAACATTATTACGCTAACTTCCACAGTAACACACACACACACACACACACACACACACACACACACACACACACACACACACACACACACACAGCGTTAATGTAAAGTGTGTAAATATCTCCTCCAGACTGCAGTTGTGTTACAGAATCACACCAGACTGATCGAGTTACTGCTGAGTTTAACAGACTTACGTTATCAGGTCACACATTAAATATAAATTCTACACAAACCTTCAAACAGAAAACAAACGAGGATGAGTTTCTCTGCTGATTTCATCTCTATGTTCGGGAAAGATCACCTGGAGAAGAGACTAACACACACACACACACACACACACACACACACACACACACACACACACACACACACACACACACACACACGATTTAAGTAAGTATTAAATCATTAACTGTTACAGGGGTTTGAAGACGTGATCTTATGTCCTGTCTCCTCATGTACATACTTACAGGTGAAGAACCACTACAATATCACAAACACACAAAATTAGATACCAGAACACAAAAAAACTGATAAGCTTTAATAAAATGTAACTACACTACTTTTTTTTATGCATGTGTATCACCAGATATAAATTCAGTAATGACTGGAGATCAATTAACTGAAATGCGGGTTGTTAATAATAAAACTGATGAAGATGAAGTGTGACAGACTACAATATTACAATGTTCAGTGCAAATAACTGTGCTGTGTTTCTGCAAGAACAAGTGGTGTATGATGTTAAATTGTTTCAATTAATTAAGAAAATTTCCAACTTACATGGCAAAAAAAAGACCTACTGCTGATTGTCAGACAAAAGTGATGAGTGCAGGGTGAGTCCTGCATGTAAGCATGACCTACTGCATAACTGTAGTTAAACATCAAAATATTTTACAGCTGAGTCTTATAAACTAAATGATATTATTAGCACTGTAGACAGACAGACAGACAGACAGACAGACAGACAGACAGACAGACAGAATGGTTCTTACCAGAATGTTTGTTTCGACAGTTCAAACTTAAAGTGGTAAACACACTTCAGAATCTCAACACAACACCCCCCAACACACACACACATCCTCCAACATTCATTAAGTTAGTATCACTAGGAAAAAGGAAGTACACATCTGTGGCTGAACATCTAATAAAAGGCCACGTACAGCAGTGCTGTGTGCTTGTCATCTTCTCATGCTCTGAGCCCATAAATAAAGACCAGAAGCAGATAGCACTTTTCTCCAGTTGTGTTCTCCCTGACTGGTCCATGTTGTATTTATACTGTATATGTTGTGTGATGGATTTTGTTGCATATTCCATTTAGAACTTAAGTTAATGTCTCCTCCACCACACTGAGCTGTTTGTACAGGACGTGTACATGAAAGTGACCAGGCAGAGCTGTGCTTGAGCTACAGCAGTCACCTCCTAATAACATAGACATTCAGTACTGATACAAGAGCGTCCCAGACTCAGTGCTCAGCCCGAAACACTCTGCGGCTTTTGAGCTGATGAAGCACTGAAGAACTTTTGCTTTAGTCTACATGTGGTCCATTGAATGACTCATCTGGAGACAATGAACCCCACAAAGAACTATAATTTGCACTTCCCTGGATTTACCTGTAAGTGGTTCCTCAGAAGGTACTGCAGAACTTCCTGGACCTGATTGACATGTTAATGGAGTGACTTGGAAACATTTAAGGATGTCACACAGGATATGATTAATGACAGCCAGTGAGTGCCTCTTGGTTTCACTGCATACTACCACCCAGTGTGCAAAAAGCAGTGGCATAGTCACAAATATTACTGCTGCCTTGATGGAGCTGGAGACATTGTTTGACAAGCTTCTGGTCACTGATGGATGGTCATTAGGGATGGGACCTTGACCAGGACTTCAACTCAACTCCACGTTCTTGGCACATTTCCAACACAGACGGCCTCACTCGGCCAGCAGTCGAAAGAATCCACGCCCTGCATCTGCACCTGCGTCTGGATCAATCTCTTCAGCCTAGAGCCACGACTTTCTGACACCACCTGAGCCAACAATGCAATTATTACTCTAAAGAATAGGTTGGACTCAATTGCAATAGACAAAGATGAAATTGAAGAAGTTCTTACTTCACAGAGTTTTAGTAAACAAGCGAACAGAGCTTGAGACCACTATACTGCCATGCAGCAGAGAAATATTAGGTGTATTATGAATATAGTTACTAGGCAAAACACACAAAAAAATCCAAATTTGCTAAAAGAAAAATCACAATGCACTGCAGCAAAAACTGATAAATAAGTAAGATGCTTCAAAAAGTCAAAAGGTAAAAGTACTTCGGAACAAAGGAAAAGGCAGTTGGTTAACAAAAAAGTAAGAAAATAAACAACAACAACAACTTCATTTAGTGTCCAAAGTCCTAAAACAACTTAATGTTGACTTTTACTGTTGCACTCCATCCATGTCAAGGTTAGATGTTTTGTGTATACCAAGACGCTAAGTATGGTTATTCTCCTCCTTTTTAATATATATTTTTTTGCATTCTGTGTAAAATCTAGAGTGGAAGGTTCTAGAATACTCCAGCCTGTTACTCTGGAACTAATAATCTTGCCACTGCAGCACATGCAGATGTACAGGTGTTCCTCTTTAAGTAGACGGTGAGTGTATAACAGGAGGAATTACCCCCTTTTTTACATCATAGTTACTGTAATATACAGTATATTTTGCCACAGTGAGGAAAGGAATCATGCAACACAGTTTTAACAAAACTTAGGACAGGGTAACATATTACAGCACTTATATAACACTAATAACTAGATGATGGTTTAATTGTTATACGCTTGTTTTACATATGTGGAAATAAATGCAACTTCTTTCCCCAAGGTAATAAACAAGTTTATAGCTTCATGACATGAATGATCTAAAACAGCTTGTGCATGAACCATTTTTTCAGATTTCTGTTTCTTTTTCCAAAGCACTTGTACAACATTTTAGATATAAAACATATTTATTTGAAAAGAAGATGTCTGTAAATGTGCATCTCGCTGTCACGTCTCACACAGCTTGTACTGTATAACTATGCATTCAAAGCTTCTGTTTACGAGGTTTAACTTGGGCATAAAGGACTTCAGCTCCATCGGAGTGTCCGGGATGCTCTGTAGCACCGTCTTTAGTCTTAGATTCTGTAGTTCCTCCCTCATTTAGTTTTTTGTAGCCATGATGCACAGTAGCATAGTCTGCAGTAAGAGAGGAAGTGCCTTTGATGTCCCCTCCTGCACTGCTTGGAAACATAACAGTGGAGTAATGAAGCGACTCTGATGAAACCGGTTTGTTTGCATACACAGACTCTTCTTCTTCTACCTGTCGAACACTCTTTAGGAAAGAAGAAAATTACATTGTAATTTTCTAAAATATAATCCAAATATATTTTACAATACTTATACCTGTATGAAATTTTACACTAACCCTGTCATTTAAAACGAGCCCTGCTGTGTCTCCTTGTCCAGACTGGGAAGGAGTCACTTTTCTGAATCAGCAATGGAATCAAAAAATTTTCATTATGTTCTATAATATTACATTTAATGCATTTAAAATGTAAAGTTGCATTTGCAATATCTTCTCAAAGTGTAATTTCTGTTAATGTGCCTACAGTGTGCAGTGTGAAAGCAAATATATTTGCAGTAAACACACCTTACATACAGGACTACACCACACAGCATCATCATTACTGAAGCTCCAGCAGCAGCACCGATCAGGACGGAGGAGATATCCACACCTGAAAATAAAAACAGAGTTGAAATCTAAGGCTTAAAAGCTTTTTAATTACTACATTAATGTCTACTCATTTTCAACCTTCTCGAGTTCTCACACAACACACCAATTCTCCTCCCTCTGCACTGGCTTCCTGTAGCTGCTTGCATCAAATTCAAAACACTGATGCTTGCCTACAAAGCTAAAAATGGCCCAGCACCCATTTACCTTGCAACTCTAATCACACGTGCACCACAACATGTTCTCTCCGATCCCCCAGCCCTGCTTGGCTAGTCCCACCATCTTTTAGAGATCGAGAAGACATGCATCTAGACTGTTTTCTGTTCCGGCACTCGATCTTTAAACAATGACTAAAGACCTGATCTGTGTCTTCAACTTTTGGGTTAACCACCAATTAAAAAATTCAAACAAAATTAGTAATCAAGGTTTTAATTGTGACTTTTTTTTCAAACCTTTAGAGTGATGAGTAAGTTCCTTAAAGTAGAAGTGCTGTGTGTCAATTCCCAGTTTATTAGAGCCAACACACTGCACAGTGAGCATGTTCATTAATGATTGATGGATGGAGATGAAGCTTCTTGATGTTGTGTTGTTGACAGACTCATCCCTAGTTGTTGAAGAAATTTGACTAGAGTGATGCCATTCCAGTTTGGGAGATGGATTTCCATGGACTTCACAGGAACACATGATCAAATTTTGAATGATGTTACAGCTGGAGGAAGGAAAGATCTGAGGAGCATCTGAAATAGAGAAAGAGAGAAAAAGATAGAGGAGAGAAGCATTAGTTAGGTTACTAAATACAGTGATGTATTACAGGAGACTTGGTGTCTGTTCTGATGATGTGTATGGAGCATCTGGGAGTAAAATCTTGAGCCACAACTGTGAACCCGATGGTAAAAAGAAGACATGCAGTCTCTGCAGGGACCAGCAAGAAGACATGGGCAATCCCTCCCTTAATATACCCCAAATTGCCTTGTTCATTAGTCAACTCAGTCACTGTTCTTCCAGTGTGTGCTCAATCACCAGTCTTCCACATTGTGATGGAATAAGTTTAATTTGAACTGATTTCATGTTTAGTGTTTAATTTGTTTATTAAGTACAATTTATTAATTTTCCTTTTGACTTATTAATGATTTACAGCCCCATCTAGTGGCAAGTTTATCGTTACTTTAAACCATAATTTCAGGTGTTAACGTGATAAAAATAAATAAATAGAAAGTGCTACATGGCGGCAGCAATAACTATGGCTCTCTTAATCTCCGTGCATCTCTGTAACCTTTAGCATTGCAACAGTATCGCTTGTAAGCTTTCTTGATTTACAATAATGTTTATTATATTTGTGCATAAATGTGAAGTATTGTGGTTAAAGTTAATTCATTGGCAATTTTCCTTAAGCTGTAGTATAGACCACGTTGTGTGTTGGCGTCATGTAGCGCTGCTGTATATTTGCGTAAAAAGAAAGGATGTTTGTTTCCAAGTATCATAGACCCTTACAGGTATTCCCAAAGGAAGGCAGGTCCATGCTACAATGTCCCCTTTCTAAAAGGTAACCAATTACTTTATCTGCTGTCTTGGAAAGTGCTAATGTCCTAAGTGGCATATGTCCCAGCGCACTACAGGAGATGTAATGTGTAAAGCAGAAACTCTTTTAGACATCAAAGCAAGGCGAGTTGCAGCTCAGCGGGAACAAAACTGTGCAGGGTGCTGGCGAGAGGAAATGCTGAAAAGGCTCAGCTTCCTGAGATTGCTGCAATGTCTGTGGAAAGAGACAGTGAAGCTGATGTATCAAAGATGTTCTTCACACCTAAGATGTTCTGTAAGGTGCAGTATCAGCGGTCACCGCACTTAGAAATTGTGTGACAGTTTGTAAGACACAAGACAATCTTCTATGTTGCTAATGTATTATTCAGCTCATCAGTATTTACCTTATAAGGTTAGAACCTGCTAACTGCTTAGTCGGGTTATGCTGTTAGAACATGAGACACAGGGCTGTTAGTTATTCGTCCATATATTGCTTTTCTTTGCTGGAGTTGTAAGTGATGGCAATATAAAACAATAAAAGGACTACCTCCCATTGCAAGTACCCCCAGTCCTGATCCCGACACTTTCTAAGGGGAGTCTTGCACTGATCTTTACAGAATTTGATACTGGTATATTTGGTAATGGTTTGATGTTTCCTGAGTAGGGAATGATTAGGGAATGTATCACATGCAATGAAATACTGCTCTTTATAAACCTAATAATTTGAATTCATGTTCTAAACTTTGACTGGTTATTTTTTATTTATGCCAGGAAACCTAGGTGGATTGTGAGAATATAATATATAATATAAGGCACATACTCACACTGCACATCCAGGTAGACAGATGAGTTGTGATCTCCGTGCTGGTTTTGAGCTCTACAGTAGTATAAACCACTGTGTGTAGAATCAGTGGTGTTGATGGTGAGATGGTCTCCGCTTCCTATCTGCTCTCTGTTCTCTCTGTACCAGGTGTAGTTCAGCACTGCTGGGTTTGCATCACTGCTGCAACTCAGAGACACTGAACTGCCCAAAACCACTGAAGCAGATGGAGATGCTGATACTGATGTGTTTCTAGGACCATCTGAAGGAGGAAGAACAGGATTTAGGAGCAGAACAATCAGATTTAATGTAGTTGGTGGTCTTATCAGTAGATTGAAGCAGACGAGCAGCAAATGTAAAAGATACCAGAGGTCAGATCTAGACTTATATGAATAAACAAAAAAGTTGGCAGTTGTGCATGACACAATATAAGACAATCCAAAGTGCAACATAAATTTCTGTCTTCAACTTTCTATCTATCCTTTCTATCATATTGATCAAATTGATGAGAACGATTCGACTCCAGTGCAAAACCATGAATGGAGAGACTAAATCAGGAGATATAGAACCTGTGTAGGTAGGTGCATTTTTTTTGCTCTGGCTAAATTGGTCCAAATACCCTTGTCCACTAGTCCTTTTAGTTAAAATTCTTCCACACTGTAAAAAATATCCGTAAATTTAACAGGATAAAAAAAAATCACAAAACTTGCGACAACTCTAGAATTTGCAGTGAAAAACTGTAATTAGTTTTACAGAATAAGACCTTAAATTTAACAGTTAAAAACATATGAAAATATGGTTTATTACAGTAAAATTTACGATATAATGTATTTATGATGGCGGCACAGTGGTGTAGTGGTTAGCACTGTCGCTACCCGGCCAGGTTCGATACCCATCTCTGTGTGCATGGAGTTTACGTGTTCTCCCCGTGCTTGGTGGGTTTTTTCTCTGGTTTCCTCCCACAGTCCAAAGACATGTAGGTTAGGATAATTGGCGTTCCCGAATTGCCAGTAGTGTGTGAATGAGTGAGTGTGTGTGTGTGTGTGTGTGTGTGTGTGTGTGTGTGTCTGTGTCTGTGTCTGTGCCCTGCGATGGATTGGCACCCTGTCCAGCGTGTACCCTGCCATGTGCCCTAAGTCTCCTGGGATAGGCTCCAGGCCCCCCGTGACCCTGAATACAGGATTAAGTGCTATAGATGATGAGTGAGAGTGAGAGTGTATTTATGATAAATAAATAAAAAAGGAAAACATTATTTTGTCTTTGTCAATTCAAGCATTATGGGTATGACATTATGCATTATGAATATAACATATAAACTCTCAGAGAAGGTATTTGTTACCAATATACTGAGCCATCAGTTTATATTTTATTAAACCCTTGTTGACAGAGTTTGAAAAAATACTTTTTTTAAAAAGTATATGAACTAGTTTAATATTTTACAAAAGGCAAAATAAGCATGTGTTATGGACTCATCAGAATATTTTTAGAATTTCTTTGAATTAAAATCAAATTTTATATGTCACATACACAGTCATACACAGTACGATATGCAGTGAAATGCTTAGGCGACTGCACGTGACTTTAGAATAAAGACTATTTATTCTGATTAATGCTTCTGGCACAACCAGAAGCATTAATCAGCTATACCCAAATAATGAGGGGATGCCACTTCACAGAACCTAAAACAGTTACTTTATTTTAATATTCTATTGCCCATTCATAAGGAATATGAACTGTTATGGATGTTACATTCCTGAAAATAGCACTTACCTGACTATAAAAAATCATGCATTTAAAATAAAACAAATAACTGGTAGAGGAGGAGGCGTTATTTACAATGATAATCTGACCATCGTACAAAAACATGGACACAAACTTAATGCATTTGAAGTTCTCTATAGTAACATAACAAGTGTAGCTACAAATATTAAGTCAGCTCAGTCGATCCCGCTCATTATCATTTACAGACCCCCAGGGCCGTACTCTGAATTTCTTTGCGAATTTGAAGATTTCCTCTCAAATCTGGTCGTTTCTGTAGAAAAAATCAGTGTGTAGTAGGACCCACTCATAAAGCAGGTCACACTTTAGATTTAATATTATCCTTCGGATTAAGTATAGGAAATATAACCACAATTCCACAGTCTGAAGTTATCTCAGATCACTATCTTGTCTCAATTAACGTGTGTTATAATAATAATGTACGCACAGCACCGCGCTACCGCCTTAAACGTACATTTACATCAATTACCGCACAGAGCTTCATCAATAATCTCCCAGAGTTATCAACTTTGATTGGATCGCCATCTGACTCCACAGAACTCGAACAGGCGACTGAATATTTAGAGTCAACATTCCGTTATACCTTAGATAATGTAGCTCCAGTTAAAAGGAAAATGATTAGAGATAAGAAACTCGCTCCCTGGTATAATGACCACACACGCAGTTTAACACAAACCGCTCGGAAATTAGAACGTAAATGGCGTCAAACCAAATTATTAGTATTTCAAATAGCTTGGAAGGAGAAGCATCCTGAACTATAGAAAAGCTCTCAGTGATGCTGGATCAACGTATCTCTCCACTCTTATAGAAAATAACAAAAATAATACTAGATTTTTATTTAATACCATAGCCAAATTAACCAGAAATAAGACCACTGCAGAAATCTCCACAACAACAACGTATAGTAGTGAGGATTTCATGAACTTCTTTAATAATAAAATTGTAAACATTACGCATAAATGCGTAAATGCGTGAGTCTTTGAAACCGGACAATGTAATTAATGCAGATGTTAAACTAACCATGTCAGATCGGAACCTAGAATAGTTTACTCCGCTTGAAGAGAATTTATTTATTCTCTAATTTCACTCATCTCTTCTGCAAATTCATCAACCTGCATATTAAATCCTATACCAAAACATTTTCTCAAACAAATAGTGCCAGAAATATCAGAATCCCTGTTGAAAATAATTCATTCTTCACTCATCCTTGGGTTTGTTCAAAAATCTTTCAAATTAGCAGTTATTAAACCGATAATTAAATAGTCTGACCTCAACCCCTGGCAGCTGTCCAATTGCAGGCCGATATCAAACCTATCAAAGATAGTAGCGGAGGAGCTATGCTCATATCTACAGTACATAGAAATAGCATAATCGAACTGTATCAGTCAAGGTTTAGTAGTACAGTAGTAAATGGGTTTACAGGGTTGCAGCACTATGCTTGTGTTACTCGACCTCAGTGCAGATTTTAACACCATTGATCATAGCATACTCCTGCACAGAAAATGTATTAGGAATTAAGGAAACAGCCCTCTCCTGGCACAGCTCCTATTTGGCCTATCGTTATTAGTATGTAGATTTAAATTCTGCATGTTCCCTAGTGGAGTTTGGTGTTCCACAGGGTTTGGTTTTAGGCCCACTGCTTTTTTCCCTTTTCCCTTTTCCCTTTTTTCCCCTTTCCCTGCTTCCTTTGGGCAACATAATCCGTAAGCATGGTATTAATTTTCATTGTTATGTTGATGACACTCAGTTATACGTCTCAGCAAAACGAGATGAGAGAAACCATCATGCTAAAGTTGAGCAATAGGTAAAGAACATAAGAGACTGTATGATAATTAACTTCCTTCTGCTTAATCCTGATAAGACAGAAGTTCTACTCATAGAACCGCATGCAGCTAGAAGCAAGAGTTTACATCACACTGTAATTTTAGATGGCCTTTCTGTTCTATCTAGTGCAACATTAAAAGACCTCGGAGTGATTATAGACTCTAGTCTTTCATTTCAAGCTCATGTAGACAATAACCAGGATAGCTTTCTTTCACCTCAGAAATATTGCCAAGTTAAAGAATAAATTGTCACTAAACGATGCAGAAAAACTAGTTCATGCTTTTATCACCTTTAGGTTGGACTATTGTAACGCCTTACTGTCTGGTTGTTCAACTAGGTGCATAAACAAGCTTCAGTTAGTACAGAATGCAGCAGCGATCCTCACTAGAACCAAAAGATACGAGCACATCACCCCTATCTTATCTACACTGCATTGGCTCCCTGTGAAATTTCACATCGATTTTAAAATACTACTTTTGACATATAAATCATTAAATGGTCTTGTATCAGTATCTGAGTGAACTGCTAGTGTCTTACGATCCGCCACGCCTACTTCTATCAAAGAATGCAGGCTGCTTGTCAGTACCGCGTGTTATAAAAAACTACAGCAGGGGGCGGAGCTTTTTCTTACAAAGCCCCAAAGTTATGGAATAGTCTTCCTATTAATGTTTGGGACTCAGACACAGTCTCAGTGTTTAAGTCTAGGCTAAAAACCTGTTTATTTAGCGCAGCATGTTTGTAAATAGATGAGCCTTAGGTAAAGGAGCAGATCTGGGGGACTCATGGACGTAGAGTATCTGGTGAACTGGTATGTTTAGATGCTGTCTTCCCCACTCTCATTGATCACTCAGGTTTGTTGACGGTGAGGTGATTGGTCGTTTTACATCTCAGTGAGTCCTCATGTCTGTGTTTCTTTCTGACTCTCCATTTTGGTTATGCTGTTATAGTTTGTCCTGCCGGAGTCCCTGCTTGCAATCTACACTAAATATACATTCACCTTATACATTATGTGACTGTGATTATACCTAACTACCATCTCTCCTCTTCTGCTCTCCCCTCTCCTGTTCTCTCTCCCCATCACTCTCTCTCCCACTCTCTGTCAAGCTATACATGTCGTTCATGAGCTGCCAGTGATCCAGACTCCCTCTGCCCTCTGGACCTGTCTGACTTATCCTGGTGCCCTGACTCATTCTGGTTCAAAATCTCGTCACATGGATACCCCGTGTGTCTCTTTGGGATGTGTCTGCTGTCTGGGGACAGTTTCAGTCTACCACGAATATGTTGACAGCTATTTCTCTGAGGACTTGATTTGGCTGCAGTCGCTCGATAGTTCAGCACTGGAATTTCTAAGTCTACGTGAGAGTCCAATAACTACCTGGACTCCATATTAGCATCAATTAACATCGACTGTTATACTGAACTGCCTGCCACCTAACACACAGTATGAAGGCAGATCAATTCCTGCTTTCTGTTTCACCCAGATGAGGAGAGTTCCATGTTGAGTCTGGTTCCTCTCAAGGTTTCTTCCTATTGCCATCTCAGGGAGCCCCAAAGTTATGGAATAGTCTTCCTATTAATGTTCGGGACTCAGACACAGTCTCAGTGTTTAAGTCTAGACTAAAAACCTGTTTATTTAGCGCAGCATGTTTGTAAATAGATGAGCCTTGAACTGAACAGAATTGAATTGAATAGAATAGAAGCGGTAATATCACCACCCACAGACTATTTGTAATTGTGGAAATTGCCTTTCCTCTGTAACATCCTCATTCATGTAAAATTGTAAAATTTATAATTAGGAAAGATGGTTGTGAACAGTGACCAAACAGCACTCCAGAGAGAGAGGGAGCGAATTTTACTAAGTCTTAAAGGCTTTGATGAGAGTATACAATTAATTTTACTCAAGCAGAAATTTAAATTAAGGATATATAATTTTAGGGGAAATTTTTATTATTTTAATTTTCTAGGGGAAAACTGGAGTTTTTCTCTAGAATATCTCTATTTTTAATTAAGTAGTGCTGTACTCACACTGCACATCCAGGCAGACAGATGAGTTGTGATCTCCGTGCTGGTTTTGAGCTCTACAGTAGTATAAACCACTGTGTGTAGAATCAGTGGTGTTGATGGTGAGATGGTCTCCGGTTCCTATCTGCTCTCTGTTCTCTCTGTACCAGGTGTAGTTCAGCACTGCTGGGTTTGCATCACTGCTGCAACTCAGAGACACTGAACTGCCCAAAACCACTGAAGCAGACGGAGATGCTGATACTGATGTGTTTCTAGGACCATCTGAAGGAGGAAGAACAGGATTTAGGAGACTCCATGAATCATTAAAAGTGTAGTGAATGTGAACTGATTAATCAGCACTTACACAGAACATGGAGTCTAACAGAGCTCTGTACTGATATGTTCTTGTTCTGGAGCCAGTAGGTGGCAGTGCAGGTGAAATCCTGCCCATGATGCAGGTAAGTAGCGTTGAAGTTCAGTAGAGAGGAGTTGAAGCTGGTGTTGTGGTTCTGCTCCTGTCTTCTCTCCTCAGATGAGGAGTTCCATGTAAAAGTGGGAGGCTTTAAGAGACATGGAGGAGCTGGAGCAGAGCAGATGAGCTTCTTTGGAGTTCCCTCCACCACCTCATTTTGGTCCTCCACCTTCCCCTGATCCTCCTTATACAGTCTTACTGAGGGTCTGATTGGAGAGTCTGAGATAAACATACAGTATCACATTAGAGATTACTTTTCAAGGCGTTCCAGTGCATCATTAGTGTAAATAAAGTTACAGTTAAACACTGTACACAGGGCATTCAGTTTGATGAGTGTTGTGATATAAATGAATACAGTCTAGCTTTAACTAATGCTGGTTGATTTTCTCTATTAATTGGTTTAATTCATGCTCCAACATACTTTGATTTGGTAAAGTGGTTTCCAAATCAAGATTGTAAATATTCCTATACTATATGCATGTTTACATTTTTAAGTATAGAATCTAAAAATGCTGCAAAACTTTAAAGCTATACAAATGAAATCAGCAGTTTAACCTAATCCCTGCATTTTATGAAATCATATTAATGGACCACTAAAGCACCATATCACTGAGGACCCCGTATATTGAACTCTGTGAATTGTATTCAATAAAAGTTTATTTGTATAGCATTTTTAACAATTGAAAAAAAAAAGTTTGTTTGAATCATCATTCATATCTGAGGTACTTATCAAATCATAGCTTTTGTGTAAAGTTACACACTTACTATTAATTTATAATCAGTTTCTTTAAAGTGCTAATTCTCAAAGTAGTTACAATAAGAAGACTTGAATCTGTCAGCATTGCTGCTAAAGGTCATAGTATTTGGCGGAGGAAATTCTACTTGAATTTCTTACAGCTACACAACCCTGATTGACTTAGCATTAGGAATATTTCAGTACTGTACTCACACTCTACATCCAGGCAGACAGATGAGTTGTGATCTCCGTGCTGGTTTTGAGCTCTACAGTAGTATAAACCACTGTGTGTAGAATCAGTGGTGTTGATGGTGAGATGGTCTCCGGTTCCTATCTGCTCTCTGTTCTCTCTGTACCAGGTGTAGTTCAGCACTGCTGGGTTTGCATCACTGCTGCAACTCAGAGACACTGAACTGCCCAAAACCACTGAAGCAGACGGAGATGCTGATACTGATGTGTTTCTAGGACCATCTGAAGGAGGAAGAACAGGATTTAGGAGACTCCATGAATCATTAAAAGTGTAGTGAATGTGAACTGATTAATCAGCACTTACACAGAACATGGAGTCTAACAGAGCTCTGTACTGATATGTTCTTGTTCTGGAGCCAGTAGGTGGCAGTGCAGGTGAAATCCTGCCCATGATGCAGGTGAGTAGATTTGAAGTTCAGTTGAGAGGAGTTGAAGCTGGTGTTGTGGTTCTGCTCCTGTCTTCTCTCCTCAGGCAGGAAGTTCCATGTAAACGTGGGAGGCTTTAAAAGACATGGAGGAGATGATGGAGCAGAGCAGATGATCCTCACTGAAGTTCCCTCCACCACCTCATTGTGGTCCTTCACCTCCCCCTGATCCTCCTTATACAGTCTTATTGAGGGGCTGATTGGAGAGTCTGAGATAAACACACAGTATCACATTAGAGATGAGTTTTAAATGTGTTCCAGTGCATCATCAGTGTACACACACACACACACACACACACACACACACACACACACACACACACTGCTGCAGCTCTCACCTCGCACTCTTACATATACTGATGTAGAAGTATAAGTGTATTTCAGGGGTCCTGAAGCTTCTAGTCTAAAGTAATAAACTCCTCCGTCACTCTCACTGATGTTGTAGAAGACGGTGGTGCAGTTCTTCATGCGGAGGTCTCCTATAACTTCACCTTCAATCTTGTTGTCTTCAGTTGCTTTAGAGTTAAAGACTCTGTTATTGTCAGAATGAGTGCCGTCTTTGAACCAAATTCCTGTAGCATCTCTCTGGAGGTCTCCATCATATTTAACTTCAATATTAAATCCGCAGGGTATAAGAACACAGAGTCCTCGCAGAGCTTCTACACTCTCTGGTAGACTGATGGAGAATTCTCTACACAGAACAACTGCAAACACATAACAACACAATCATTACTAGCATAACCTCTGGAAGTTAAGTAATGTCAATGTGACTCATTTCCTGTTAGGAATTTAGACCTCTTGTTAGGAATTGGGCATGGGCTGGGAGTTGAATACAGGTATTCTGCATGGTAGACGACAAACCTACCACTGAGCCACCAATGCCCTTAATCTGGTCATAAAAAAAAAAAAAAAAAATATATATATATATATATATATATATATATATATATATATATATATATATATATATATAAACTTAAATAAAACTGTAACGCCTGGTTTTAGACCACAATAATTCATTAGTATGGTTTAGGGGCTCCTTTTGCGGCCAATATGGCACCAATCCGTCTTGGGAATGACAGATACTGCCCAGTGGCCAGAGGGATTGTGAGCCATTCTTCTTGCAGAATAGTGGCCAGGTCACTGCCTGATGTGGTATAGACACTCAGAGAACATGTATTGTAAGTCCACCTTCACTATCTTTTCCACATTCGGGAGAGTTACGGTGTGGAGA
>JAAGKR010008061.1:0-12715 GCA_011419295.1 Clarias macrocephalus | reverse complement strand
AAGAGACATGGAGGAGCTGGAGCAGAGCAGATGATCCTCACTGAAGTTCCCTCCACCACCTCATTGTGGTCCTCCACCTCCCCCTGATCCTCCTTATACAGTCTTATTGAGGGGCTGATTGGAGAGTCTGAGATAAACACACAGTATCACATTAGAGATGAGTTTTAAATGTGTTCCAGTGCATCATCAGTGTAATTACAGTTATACTGTACACACACACACACACACACACACACACACACACACACACACTGCTGCAGCTCTCACCTCGCACTCTTACAGATACTGATGGAGAAGTATAAGTGTATTTCAGGGGTCCTGAAGCTTCTAGTCTAAAGTAATAAACTCCTCCGTCACTGTATCTGATGTTGTAGAAGACGGTGGTGCAGTTCTTCATGTGGAGGTCTCCTATAACTTCACCTTCAATCTTGTTGTCTTCAGTTGCTTTAGAGTTAAAGACTCTGTTATTGTCAGCATGAGTGCCGTCTTTGAACCAAATTCCTGTAGCATCTCCCTGGAGCTGTGCATGATATCGTTCATTAATCTCAAATCTGCAGGGTATAAGAACACAGAGTCCTCGCAGAGCTTCTACACTCTCTGGTAGACTGATGGAGAATTCTCTACACAGAACAACTGCAAACACATAACAACACAATCATTATTATATATATATATAAAAAAACTTAAATAAAACTGTAACGCCTGGTTTTAGACCACAATAATTCATTAGTATGGTTTAGGGGCTCCTTTTGCGGCCAATATGGCACCAATCCGTCTTGGGAATGACAGATACAAGTCCTGCCCAGTGGCCAGAGGGATTGTGAGCCATTCTTCTTGCAGAATAGTGGCCAGGTCACTGCCTGATGTGGTATAGACACTCAGAGAACATGTATTGTAAGTCCACCTTCACTATCTTTTCCACATTCGGGAGAGTTACGGTGTGGAGAAGCCCCAAAGAAGCGTACCACCCAGACTGTTGCATGCATATTAAATGGAATTTGAAAAAGGGAATGGTTATAGTTAGTGGCATTAATAGACTGAATTATAGTACAATTGGTTTCATGTATAATGCACATAATGAAAAGCTGTTAAAAATTAATTATATATATTTCTGCAAAAAAAGCAAAGTAAAGTTAAATAAAAATTTAAATAACAAAAATAACAAAAATTTTCAAAGCAAATGGTTGTAATTTTTAGCAATAATAGAGTGGATTATACTACTTTTTACATTTGTACCCCACATAATAAAATATTGAAAATAAAAGATTTCTTTTATTAATTAAAAATATATCAAAAATGAATATTGCAAAATGAATGGTTGTAGTTATTAGCAATGATAGAGTGAATTATAGTACAATTGAGTTTATATGTGTAACCCACATAATGAAAAAGCTATTGAAAATGAATCATAAATTTCTATGCAAAAAAATTAATAAAAATCTATCAAACTCAATATTAAAAAGGGGATGGTTGTAGTTTGTAGCAATTATAGATGGGATTATAGTATAATTGGTTTAATAGGTTAAATGGAATTGAAAAAGGTAAAGGTTGTAGTTAGTGGCAATAATAGAGTGTATTATAGTACAATTCGTTTTACCTGTGTAACCCACATAACAAAAAAGCTATTGAAAATGAATTGAACCCGGACCCTGGAGGTGCAAGGCAACAGTGCTGCCTGAAGATAAAGCCATTGAAACTAAATGATATATGTATTTTTTAATTAATAAAAAAATATATCAAATTGAATTTTAAAAAGCAAATGTTTGTAGTTAGCAGCAATAATAGACTGGATTATAGTACAACTGTAATGTGTTACTTACATAGGAAAAATTCTATAGATTTTTTTTTATGTCATTCTTTGGAACTCATAAAATACGGAATCAAATTGTATTTATATTCATATAAATATATTTGAGTATTTATATTCATATATACCTTTATAACTAAAATAATTTGTTAAATAATAAAAAAGAAACATCCTCATTTAAAAAAATGCTGTTTTATTGACATAATTGTCAGTGTAATCAGATAATTAAAAATGTATATTAAAATATTCATGAATCAATTAAACAAATAAATAAATAAACAAATAATCCATACTGTACCCCAACACTACAATATGCTTGATATGCTTGATATTCCTCTGTAACCTTCTGTGTTTACTTTTTGCTTAGCGCCTCTATCTTTATAAAGCGCCAGTAAGCAGCGTTTCTGAAAGATTTAGCTCCAGCAGGTTGTAACAAGAGAAGATCTAAAAACAGATGCATTTGTAGTCGTTTCTCTGACCCCTTAAGATTAAGAAAATATGTGAATTGTTATTTTTGTGTGTTAATTTCTCAATAAACAGAAGAGAGAATCTTGAATCTCCAATATAAAACCAACTTTACCGCGTTGTGGGGAGTTTGTGTTTTTATATTCTGTGCCAATAGTCGGTGTTTCGTTAGCACACATAAATAAAATCCTAAGTTTACCAAATTTAATCTTAAATGTAATATTATGTACATTTCTAAGTAATATTAATATCTGCAAAATATGGAGATGACTGGAGCATTGTTCCATGTTTTGTGCCTTGGGGATGAGACAAAGGTGACCTGACATACCAGTTCTATTGTTGGTGGCAAAAAGAAAACATAAATTCAATTCAAATCAGATTTACAGGGGCCTCTCACAGTTTTATTGTTTTACAGAGAGTGTTTATGTTACATTTACTTTATATTTATCAAATTGTCACCTTGGGATTATATGGTCTGACATTTTTGTCAAAATTGAGTTATTCACATTTTCTTATTCTGTGACAATCTATTTACATTTTGTGAAGTTGTGCACATTTTGGGACTTTTTTGAAAAGAAAATGGTTTTATCTACTGAATCAAATGGAATTTGTCAATCCAGGTCGAGTGTTAATTTTACCCACTGGTTCATCCAAATGAACCACCCTGGGTTAAATGGTAAAACCCAGCACTTGGGTCAAACCTACCCAGTGCGTGTTCTGTCCAATAGTGACCCAACAGCTGGGTTTTTTTTTTTTTTTTTTAACCCAGCAGTTTTTGAGTGTATTATTATTATTATTATTATTAGTATTATTATTCATTACATTTACAATAAAAACATGCTAATTAAAATAAATTAACAGATCTGTAAAAAGAGCAGAGTGAACCTTTAAAAACCCGCTTATCCAAAATCGGGTCGCATGGGTAGCAGTTCCAGCAGGGAACCCCAACCTTCCTTTTCCCCAGCCACATCAGCTCTGACTGGGGACTAAATCTTTGAAAATATTTAATGCCCCTTTTTTTAACACCTACAAAACTGATCTCACTTTTCTGCTATTACTATTATACCCTAACCTGAATTGTTTTTTCTTCCTTTTTTTTTTTTTTTTTTTAAATAAGCAGTGTACCAACCATGAAACAGACAAAAGATGATGGTGAGTTTCCCTGCTGCATTCATCTCTCTATTCAGAAAAGAAACAAAGAACACAATCAGACAAATGGACAGAATGAATAATGTTTATATATTTTTGGTTTATGAAGATTTGGGTTGTTTTTCCAGCCACATGACTTGAGAAACTTCAGTCATTATATATATATACAGTCGTGGCCAAAAGTTTTGAGAATGACACAAATATTAGTTTTCACAAAACATCTCTCTCTTTTCTGTTCACCACATGTAGAGAGGTGTTTGCGAGGCTTATGTAGAAGCACCCCTGGTGTCTTGTGTTCTCCCTATTTGCCTTTCAGTTCTCTGAACAGAACACAACCATATGAATGAAATAATTGCTGTTGCTTGTACATAAATAGAACAACAAAACTTTTATGTCTCATAAAAACAAAAACATTTTTTTGTTCATTTTTTGTAGTTTAGGTGAGGCTACTGTGGCAGACTACTGATGAGCGACCAAACAAACTAACTAACTAACAAGCAAACAGAATTTTATGAGGGTTGCTGTTTTATAGCAAATTATTCAAGAAACTCACTACAGAATGCACTGTTGGAAAATGTTTGATCACCAGTTATAATATGATAAAACAGGATATATGAGATATATCCTTTTTACCATATTATAATCAGACAATATTGTCAAAAGAAATAACTATATAAAAGTAAATTGAGCAGCAACATTTTTACCTGAAGGTTTTCAAATGGTCAGCTCTCAGAATGACGTGTCATCCGTTAGTTACAACATACTGATCTCTCTCGCTATCTTTCTTTCACAGACACACACAAACACACCACAACTTCCTCTGTTTTTAATAGGAAGTTGTGTATTTCTATTTTTTCCCTAACAAATGTTCGTATATAGAACAATTTAATAATGAATAATAAAGTAGTTATTAATTGTGATTATCATCAGGTCATGATCATTGTTCAGCCCCTACAGGCAGATACATACAGGATTGTGGCAGTTTAATTAGCCCTTAATGAGTCACTGAGTCTTTAATGTGAATGTTTTGAGCCATTCCATATGTCTACAATATATAAAAATGTTTTTTTCATTTCTTTTCTTTTTTTTTTTTTTTAATTTTGCAAATTGTGTCAAGACAACTATGTTGGCTGCCCTTAAATTAGAAATGACAAAACAATAGCATTCATTCAAGTCTCACAACTCATACAGTTCACTTTAACTTCTTTATTTATTTAACCTGTGATGGTTACACAGCCAAGCCGCCTCAATGTAAAAAAGACACTCAAATAAAAAAAAATTAATAAATAGAAACTGGGTCACCAAGTTGGGTCGCAAATGAATAGCACTAATCCATACAATCAGTTGTTTCTATGACCAAAAAATAATAATATGCTCATTTTGAGAGAACTTTAAAAATGTTCTGGCAGTGGTAAAATGTATCCTTTATAAAAGTAATAATGACTTTTGTTGTACTTGACATATCCAAAAACCCAAATACACAGTTTGAAGACAGTTTAACATACACCAGGAAAGGCTTTGATATAAGAACTTATTTTATTTAATTTTTTTATTGTCACTGAGTTGCTGGCACATATCTGTCCCCCTGGGGTTTAAGGGTCTTAAACGGGTATCTCACCAGCCTTGGCTAGCAGGTCTGCAGGCATGTCAGTCTGCGGCCCCCTGCCTCGGACATTTTAGTGTTTCCCCAGGTGAACGCCCAACGTAACTGCCCAGGTAATTAGCAGCCTTTTCTGAATTAAAGTGGGTGTGGGTGTTTTCTCAAGGGTCCAGGATCCCAACCAAGAACAACTGTTTACAACAAATTACAACAAATATTTATTTCTTACAAATTCATTACTGCAAATTTAAAATCTTTTCTTTGCATATCTTAGACAGATAGCATTCTCTGGATACAGACCAGAGTTAAGGGGCTTGCTCAAGGGCCCAACGGTGTCATCTTCGAGGAGCTGAGGCTTAAACCTACTGATCTGTAACTCAGAGACTAAACACACTGAGCTACCGCTGCCCCAACCGGTCGAAGTCAGTGTTGTTTTCATCTAAGTAACTGCTTTACTCAGCTTCAATTGTGCTCCTTTGTCATGGCAAAGGACAAGATATGTGCAAAGGTTGCTTCTGCACACATCTTGAAAGATGACAGGTTTATAAGGTTATTCCTGGGTTTACTAGTCAAAATGAATACATTTTTGTTAAGGGTTGCTCTTACATACATCTCGAAAGATGATTTCTCATTTCTCAGTGGGATTTTTTCAGAAGGGATGAAGATGTGCTAAATAAAATTATTAAAATAATAAAGTATATATATACTTTTTTATTTAAATATTGTTTCATCTTTCATAAGGTGAGCAGTGGAAATAACATCACGTATATAACATATAACACAAATAACATGTATGTATATAGTATTTCTCTACCAAGCTAAACTGCTTTAGTAGTGACTTGGGGCAAAATTCTTAATATTTAATAAAATATAAAAAATATATATATATACACTTAAATATTATTCGATTGTTGGTGAAATATCGACTCCTTCTAAAAGAGGAAGAACAAAGAGTAATGATAATATCAGATTTCTGATTGCACGCGTTTATTAAGACATCAAGGTGATCATGAGGTGTAGAGAGATGAAGTGCTCAGGAAGTTTTATTTTTATAACAAAGTGTGAGAAAGGGAGATATGTGACTTTGATTGTGATTCAGTTAAAGTGTTCAAACAAGGAGAATAAATACGATAAATCACTTTTTTTCCATTGGGATTGTATTTAAACTTGTCATTAAAACATGAGACAGGATGCAGGAAGACGAGCTCCGTACTGTAATATGGCATCTGCGTAAATATCTTCAATCAGTTACAAACAGTACATGAAACACTCAAGAACAGTAAACACACACTTTGTTCTTATTAAAAATGTAAAAATGCATTTTGTTTGGCATCGTATCAACAGAGGGCAGTCTGTGCGTCAGTAAACATTACAGTCGGCTCAAACACTACTTCAGCCTTCTCTCCACGTTACTGCAGTAAGTTAGCAAGTGACAACGACCGGTTTATGCTAACACGCTGTGGAACACTGTACGCATAGT
This sequence comes from Clarias macrocephalus, assembly GCA_011419295.1. Taxonomy (NCBI): domain Eukaryota; kingdom Metazoa; phylum Chordata; class Actinopteri; order Siluriformes; family Clariidae; genus Clarias; species Clarias macrocephalus. The sequence goes on along the minus strand of JAAGKR010008061.1, from coordinate 6,214 downwards.
AAATTCTGACTTGTAAAATAAAATCTTAGGTCAGGGCTTGATAAGGTGTAAATTTGCTAAGCTTAAGAGAGATAGAAGAGAGAGCTCACATTGTGGTTAATCAAATGATCAACTTGACTTGTAATCTCAGTTAGCAACTGATGTCATGTTTCCAATAAAAAAATAATAAAACAAAATACACTAAAATGTGAAACTGGCTTGCTTACAAATGATCCAAGTTAGGGCTTGGGACAGTTATATTTTACAGTAAGTAGTTGATAAGGTAGCTATGCTAGCAAGATGCAAGATGAATAAGTTGAGTAAAAAAAACAAAACAAAACAAAACAAGAAAGCACTAGGATACTGCAAACATGCTAAGTCCAACTGTTCAGTGCAAAATCAACTTAAGCAAGCCAAAAGATAAGTCTGATTGTATTTCTGGTAAATCAAAGAAAAACGGTAAATATAAATAAATGCCAAGTTGCTAAAATACAGATCGAGCCTGAAGCATGCGTCCTTCAGCGTTTAGTGCTAATACTGCAGAACTGCGTATGAAACATGCCGGGATTTAACGAGGGTCAGTGATTACTGCAATAAAGCCTGCACCTTTAACGCATCATAAACCAGTCATTAAATCAAATAAAGAAATAAAGAACAGTTTTCATTCATCAGTTATCAAAGAAGTTTTAACGCTTTAATCATTTCACCAACGCAGTTAATAAAAAAAAATTCAGTAAAAACCTGATCAAGATCAAAATGTTAGTCATGAAGAGATGATGAGCAAGATTGTGAGTTTAAATGGTGCGAGACTGTGTGTGTGTGTGTGTGTGTGTGTGTGTGTGTGTGTGTGTGTGTGTGTGCGCTAAAAATGTTTATTAGTGCTTGATAACTGATGAAATAAAAGTAGTTCCCAGGTAGTGAACACAAACTTTGGAATCCGACTGTATGCGCACACACACACACACACACACACACACACACACACACACACACACACACACACACAGACAGACAGACAGACAGACAGACAGACAGACAGACACAGAGCTTTTTGCCCTGTAGAAATTTCATCAACTCTATCTTCTTTCAAACATAGTCATGATTTAAATGTCTAAAAAATAAAGGTCAGGACTTTGTCTCAAGACATTAATAATAATATTAATTAAACATTGACAAATATATAAGCAAGGTAACATAAGAGTGGCTGTTGCATATATAGCGGTTCCTTTTTTTTTTTTCTTTTTTTTTACTTTAAAGAAAACTTTTCTATAAAAGGAGACAAAGCTCTAAAAACAGTGGATGTGCCGACGGTGAGATCGCACCACTCGCCCCCCTCAGGACACCCCGAGTAACTCGGCAGAACTCAGCCTGACACGCTGGAGAACTGTTAGCAGATTGGTCATGATATAAAGTGACACAGCAAGAGGCTGGGTTGCTAGAGGCAGATTAGCAGGGGGCGGACTTAGATATGGGCAGTAGAATGCTGCGGTGTAAGAATACTCCAGCTTCTTTTCTGGATCCGGTGACATTTGAAGGATCTCTAAAGGCTAAAAGTCAAAGATTAGGAAGATATACTGAATCCCAGTGGGCAAGATGGGAAGATCTGGTAACGTGTAGTGAAGTCAGATGGGAATACTGCAAACAAACTGGGAAAGAGTGCAGAGACAAACATTCTCGAGTAGACCTAGGTATATTCACCAACAGATTTGGGGGGGGGGGGGGTCAAAAAGGGGGTAATATTTTCATAGACTGGGGAGGCCTTTAATATTGGTCTGGTCTGTTTGATAAGTTATGATTAAATTAGCCTTTGATGAGTACATGTGTTTAGAGAAACAGGGTAAAACAGGGTACACTCAACTGGTCTTGCGGCAAACCAGGATACACTGCGGTGGAATAGGGTTAACCCAGGTAATATTTAACAGACCCAAGTAACAGGGGTAGAGCAGAGTACAATAAGTGCATATGGGTGGGAACAGGATGCACAACTGACCTAGTAGATGGGAGGTACATTCTTGCTGCTTGCTCACGCACCGTTGGGGGCGGAGTAACACACTCGGAGGACGGCGCTATCTGCTCCTTCCGCTTGCGCGAGCTCACAGACGACCCTGATTGGCTGTAGAGGCGTGATTAATGTGGGAGCACTAAGTACCTCTCGTCCCTCCCCTCTGAGAGAGCTCGGCCAATCAGCTCCCTCTAGACCTCCGGCTGCGAGAGGTTACAGCATCACTTTCGAACTGATGATCGCCGGATGATTAATAAAAAAATTTTAAAGATAAAAATCACAATCTCGACTCATACATACAGGTGAGCTCATTTCTGAATGACTGATTCACTTGAATGCTTTTCCCTGCATTCACATGTCCACTTATTTACTTAATAATGATCCCAGATGCTACACAAAGCACTATTAAACCTGAGGAATTGATTCTAGCTCATACAGGGAGACTCTGAGGACAGAGTGAAAGCTACAGAACGTATACTAGAAGTGTTTTCAGATTGGGCAATAAAACCTTCAACAACAATAAATAGTTATTGACCTTAAGGTAGGTTTCTAAAATAAGGAAAGAAGCAGCTCTTGTTTACAAAAAAAAAATTTAAAAATTAAAAAAAAAATTAAAAAACTAAAGATAAATATTCGAGAGGACAGTGGGCAGACCAGGGTATATACGAGAGGACAGTGGGCAGACCAGGGTATATACGAGAGGATGGTGGGCAGACCAGGGTATATTCGAGAGGACAGTGGGCAGACCAGGGTATATTCGAGAGGACAGTAGGCAGACCAGGGTATATTCGAGAGGACAGTGGGCAGACCAGGGTATATTCGAGAGGACGGTGGGCAGACCAGGGTATATTCGAGAGGACAGTGGGCAGACCAGGGTATATACGAGAGGACGGTGGGCAGACCAGGGTTTATTCGAGAGGACAGTGGGCAGACCAGGGTATATTCGAGAGGACGGTGGGCAGACCAGGGTATATTCGAGTGAACTGGGGTTAAATTAGTTTTTGCTCATGAGCACAGACACAGTCTGGCCTACACTGGAGTAAACTGGAGAGGCTCTGCAGACAGACGTGGGGAAGGATGGGCTGCGCTGGAAGATACTGGGTCAGTAGAATGTGTTTTTTTAACTGGTGAGGGTACTCGAAGCTCTGAAGTAGGACAGAAACTTGAAGCACAAACTAACAACAAAGTACCAGATGTTTCTGGCCATCTGAGAGCGAGCGATAAACACACGCCAGATGAAGACCAGCAGGACCGTGTTAAACGTGTAGCGGATGTTCCTCAGCCTGAAAGACAAATAGAGACACAGTCAAAGTTACTGCTTAAATGGGACATTGAACACAAAGTCACTCTGGACCAAGTGTAAAGAGTGTGTATCGTACTTGCGCAGGTGCTGTCTGGCGGCAGGAATGTCGGCCATGTCCTCGTTCAGTACATACTTTTTGGTACCGATGCAGTAGTTCTCGATGTACTCGGGCCAATTCAACTGACGCACGTCAAAGTTAAACGTCTGAGAAAGAGAGATTATAAACCAGCGGCTCAATAATACTGAATATAAACGTGTTGTTTCAGTTGTATTGTGTGTGTGCAGTGTGTGTACCTTGCGGTCCTCAGTGCTCAGCTGGTTCATCAGCATGTTCATGTTGTCAGAATTCCACTCCCAGTCCTGACTGCTGAAGTACTCCAGCAGCCCGATTGCTTTGTGCAGCCTGTTGAAGATCCGCATCATTCTGCACACACACGAGCACGGAGACGGAACACAACATAATTAGACTAGAACACCAGAAAGAGAGAGTTAAATCCAGACCCAAACTAAATATAGAACTAAAACTACGATTACGACCCGCCCCTGATGCCTCTGTGTTCTACTGTTAGAGTACCAACTGTAGTAGTCTCTTACTGAGGCTTTTGTCCGGACAGTCTCAGGAAAAGGTCGTAGAGGAGCGCAGGGAACTTGTGGCTCACCAGGATCCAGTACTGATTGATCAGGTAGTTGGAGGTGATGTTGGCGTTGGGCCGACGGAACGCCTGCTCCAGAGGGTTCCGCTTAAACGTCGACATAACATGATGCTCTGACGGCAAAAACAACATGTTGTGAATGGACAAGGGAGCTGTTTAACACTTCATCAGCAGTTCTACGGCATCATGAAAACCAGTCGAGCGTAAGAGTTTCTGCCAGTTTAAAAGCGAGTGTTCTATGAACTGGCTTTGGTTTTCCATGTATTAGTGTGTCACACCACTGCTAGCATCCCTACATCTCTACTTTCCCAGCCATGCTAGCAACCAATAAAAAAAAAAGTAAGTGTAAACTTTAGCAGTTCAAGGGATTCTGCTGACTTCATCATTATTAGAAAGCATTTGAGCTGCATGTTGCATATTATGTCAATTTTTTAAAGACAGCTGTAATAAACTTTTAGATAATCCCGCCCCCAGTCCGATGACTGGCCGGTACACTGGCTGTCTGAAAACAAAGAACCGGTTCAAAATCAGCACCGACTCGGCACTAGCTCCGGATCCGTGTCGGTGGAAAAGGGGAAACAGACGAGTAATCCAGGTCTATAACTGTATTTATTAAGTGTATACGTACCAATCTCTCCCCAGTGGAAAGGGTTAATGCCTCCCGTAGTACAGTTATAAACCAGAGCAGACTTTGGTCTAAAAATCACACAGGAGACAGAAGGATATCAGGTTTTCAGGATATTACAATATCTAAGTTCTGTATCAATGCACCAGTTTGGAAATTAATAAACGTTATATTAAAATAACCCGAAGTTCTGCCTGTATATTTAAACCAATCTTTCAGTTAAACCTTCTGTTAACAAACTACATTGTGTGGCTTCTACTGCAAATATTACAAACAGCAAATTATATCATTTATTGAAGAAAAAGTCCTCCGTGTTTCAGACATGCCCAGCTTGAGTCATGGCAAGTTAAACACACACACACACACACACACACACAACTAAACACACACACACACACACACCACAGTGAACTTGTTTCCACCACAAAGATTTAGCATCAAAGCAGAGAACACATCCTTTATATGAACCTGTGAGAGAAGTGCAGTGATGATGATGTTTCAGTTCTGTACATCTGTAATGAGGAATGTTTTAATCAGTGTATGATGGAGACATACGAGACACTTTTTTTTTTTTTTAAAGAACAAAGCTTGTTTTAGCTGCATCAGTATAAATGTCTTCACATCACACCTAAAGCACACTCGTGATAAAATCTCTAACACACGGCCGGTGGTTTATTGCATCAACACACACCAAAAAAAAAATAAATAAATAAAAAAATAAAAAATAAAAAATTTTTAACATGTGCGGTCTGTTTTTTTTCTCTGCAGTTTGCCGCTCTAAACATCTCGGTCTGGTGCAGGTTGTGATGAAATGTGGAGGTTTTCTAGTGTGGAGAAACTTGAAGTTCAGTAAACATCAACATGTCGTTTCTTGCACAACCGTCCTGCTTCAAAATGACGCATGAGTTTCTGTAATTAGGATCTCAAGTCTGATCTTTATCCGCTGACGGGTTTGTGCTCCATGTGTTAATGCAGTGTGTATTACCCATAATGCCTGTGTGTACCTGTGCACTGCAGTGTACCACCCCGCAGAGAGCGTGAGGTTGATCACCACGTCCACTGGAATCAGATCTGCTACTGCATCGTTACTGGCTCTCATTGTCCTCAGTATGCCCTTTCCAGCCTGAACACACACACACACACACACACACACACACACACACACACACACACACACACACACACACGTATTTACAGTGCTCATCCATCTACATCAAATAGTTCAATAAGGAAAGCAAAATCAGTCACTCACACACACACTCACACAGACACACAGACACACAGACACACAGACACACAGACACACACAGACACACACACACACACACAGACACACACACACACAGACACACACACACACAGACACACACAGACACACACACAGACACACAGACACACACACAGACACACACAGACACACACAGAGACACACAGACACACAGACACACACAGACACACACACACAGACACACACACACACACACACACACACACACACAGACACACACACACACAGACACACACACACACAGACACACACACACACAGACACACACGCACACAGACGCACACACACACACACACACAGACACACACAGACACACACAGACACACACAGACACACACAGACACACACAGACACACACAGACAC
>JAAGKR010008060.1:12454-33309 GCA_011419295.1 Clarias macrocephalus | reverse complement strand
AAGCTCTGTGTGGTATTTGATGTAAATGTACGTTTAAGGTGGAAGCGCGGTGCTGTGCATACATTATTACTATGACACACTTTAATCGAGACAAGATAGTGATCTGAGATAACTTCAGACTGTGGAATTGTGGTTATATTTCCTATAATTAATCCGAAGGATAATATTAAATCTAAAGTGTGACCTGCTTTATGAGTGGGTCCTACTACACATTGATTTACTCCTACTGAGTCCAGTATGGACAAGAATGCTGTTCTCAGAGGGTCTTCTGGATTCTCAAAATGAATATTAAAGTCTCCAGCAATTAACGCTTTATCTACAGAAACAACAAGGTTTGAGAGGAAATCTGCAAATTCGCAGAGAAACTCCGAGTACGGCCCTGGGGGTCTGTAAATGATGATTAGCGGGATCGACTGAGCTGACTTTATGTTACTATAGAGAACTTCAAATGCATTAAACTTAAAACTGTGTTTTTGTACGAGAGACAGATTATTGTTATAAATAACTGCGACTCCTCCTCCTCTACCAGTTAGCCGAGGCTGGTGACTTTATGTAACTATAGAGAACTTCAAATGCATTAAACTTAAATTCATTTAAGAGCTACATACTCGTCGTGTTTAATCCAGGTTTCTGTTAAACATAATATATCAAACTCCTGATCTGTGATAGTTTCATTAACAATAACTGCTTTAGATGCGAGAGATCTAATATTCAACAGTCCTAGCTTCAGATCAGAGGTGCCGGCTGCGCATTCAGTGTGATCTGAGTTTGTGGTATCTATGTTAATTAAATTATTAAAACAGACTTTCTGAGTCTTTCTAAATGTATGTTTATGTTTAGCTCGGGGAACAGACACAGTCTCAATATGATGAACCCTGAGTGACGACTCTATGCAGCTAGCAGACGGTTGGTTTAGCCTGTCTGTCTGCTCCCTGGCCTTGGCTCTGGATTGTCACCGATTAACTAGGCCTCTTCTGAGACTATGTGCTATACTGCAAGAAATGAGAGCAGCACCTTCCCGAGTGGGATGGACACCGTCCCGCCCTAACAGGTCAGTTTTGCCCTCAAAAATCTTCCAATTGTCTATGAAGCCCACATTGTTTTCGGAGCACCACCTGGACATCCAGCGGTTCAGCGACCATAACCTGCTGTAAGCTATGTCGCCACGTCTCATTGGGATGGGACCAGAGCAAATTACTTCTTCGGACATCGCCTTCGCTATTTTAAACACCTCTGTAAAGTTACTCTTGCTAACCTCTGACTGACGAAGGCGTATATCATTAGCTCCAGCATGTACTACTATCTTGGAGAACCTATGCTGACCTAGAGCCCTAAGATTACCTGCTATGTCTGGTGCTCTGGCTCCCGGGATACACCTGACCACTGCCGCTGACGCCCCTAAAGGCCTGGCTAATTTCACGTGCCTCAGTATTGAGTCTCCTATAACCAGAGCTCTTTCAGGTTTCTCAGTGGGTGCATCACTGAGGAGAGCGAACCTGTTGGACACGTGAAGCGCAGAAGAGGTGTGCTCCGATGGGCTAGCCTTAGCGTTAGCTTTGGCTGAACGAGTATGCCGCCGAGTCGTCACCCACTCGCCCCGCTGTGAGGGCTCTACTGCCGGAGTCGGGGGATGATTATCTCCACCTGTGGCACCCAGACTTTCCGCTACAGGAATAACGCTGCTCTCGCGCTCTCTAACCCTCTCTAAAGTCTGGATGTGCTCCTCTAATGCTAATATCTTCTCTGTCAGGGTGCTAACTAACACACACCTATCACAAATAAAGTTATCACTAATGACGGAGGAAGAATGTCTAAACATCCTGCACTCCACACACTGAGCGAGCTGAATGGTAGACATAATAACGTACCTTTGTGCCAGAGTTGTGATTATTTGCTGATGGATTCGCTTGTTGTTGGTCAGATGATACGCGTGTTCTCCCAAAAAGCGCAAAAAAACGAATAAAGTCCAGTAGTATTAAAGCGTAAAAACTAGTTTGTTATTTAGTAAAAACGGGAAAAATGTATAATTATAAATTTTTAAAAATATATATATAATCTAAAACGCTGTTACAAACAGACGAGGAACTTTCGCGGGAACAATACAAAAAACAGGAAGTTACGTCACCCAACAGGAAGTTGAGCCTCCTAAATGACCTCCAACCAGTACAGATTCCTAATAACATATAATCACTGAAAAATGTAATTTAATACAAATTACCATGTCAAATATGGGTGATCTCAGAGTGGAAAAACAAAAAACAGCTAACTGAATCAATTCAAACCATAACTAAAAAATAATGATTTTATGACCAAAATTATTATAAATTACACAAAGTGCATAGAGCATAAAAAAATCCATATTTAAAGTTACAGTCTTATACCAAAATGGATTTAATTCATTCTTTTCTCAGTTGGGGTATTTTACATGACCTCACCTCAGACTGCTGCGAATACAACCAAATAAGCCATATTTTATCTCACAGTGGGACTTTACTGCTTTTTAATAGCGCAACGGTTTTAGAACATATGAGACAAACTGGCTTTAAACTTCCTGCAGAACAAATAAACATACATTTAGATCAAAAACAGATGTCCATGGTTCAGTTCAGCCTAAACTAAACTGTCACATTAATTGGCTCTTTTGGATGATGCATATAGACATGCCCGCCTCGAGGAAAATATCTATTTGATATTCTACTAAAAATTCTACTAAATAATTCTATTACATATTAATTACAGCCAGAAAAAATTACCAACTGAATTTAAGTATGCTTGAAGTAAAATAGGTATCCACAGGTATCCTGGATTCATATCCATATTACAATATCTTGCATCTTTGAACTCTAAATGGAAATAAATGTTACATTGCTTTTATTTTTTGTACATGAATGTTAATTTTACGTTTCATATTTAATTTTAAATTAGAGCGGAAGAGGGAGAGAGGGGGTAAGAGTTTTGGCTTAATGCTTTATATTGTCACTTTAAATTTTTTTTATGGAAATAAGGATAACAAAGCATTTAGGATGTGTACTCAATCATTGTGAATTGCTGTTTGTTGGTTTTGCTCCTATTTATTTAATTCAGCCATTTTGTAGAATATTTAAAATCTTTGGTTGGGTAGAAGCTTGCTGTCACCTGGTGCTGTTACCATTAAGTGTCTAAAAGTCGTGCCCTCAAAACTCCTCCTGCAAGTTTTGTTGTTTTCTTAAAATCAGAATCAGAATCAGTTTAATCTAATTAGTTTTGGTGACAGAAGTTTCCAGAGATGACATCACACAACATGAAAAGAAAAAACAAACAAACAAAAAAGAATACAATATACATAAGATGTAAAGTATTATCAAATGAATATTAGTGGTATCGCATTGTATTGCACATACAGTGGAACCTTGGATTGCGAGTAACGTGGTTTACAAGTGTTCCGCAAACCGAGCAAAGATTTTTAATACTTTTTTATTGGAAACCAAGCAGGGATTAGTTTACGAGCGCCGAGTATCATGTATCACACATGTGACTCTTATTTTGACACCGAGCGTCACTCTTGCGCTGCAAAATTCTTTCAGCGTATCTTATGTGTGTGCGTGTGCGTAATTTGACACAGACACACACACACACACACGCAAACATCCTGACTCTTATGTGTGTGCGTGCGCGTAATTTGACACCGACCCACATACACACGCAAACAACCTGACAGACACAAAAGACGCTCTCTCGCCTTTTCACCACCTCCCCGGCTTCACAAACACACAGAAAATCTGCTCTGTCGCGATTCTTTTCAAAGGTAAGGTGCTGGTTCATTTGTTTTGTTTTTGTTTTTTTTACTTTACAGCAGTGATTCCCTTAGTATGCTCACGCCAGAGAGCATTTCTTTTTTTCCTGTAAGAACTGAGTTTCCGCTGTGTTTATGTGTGTCCGTTTGTTGTGAAACTTAAAAAGTGCTTCCGTTAGTATGCGCTCACGCCAGTCTCAGTGAGATTTATTTTTTTCCTGTTAAAACGGTGTTTCCGTTGTGTGTGTGTGTGTGTGTGTGTGTGTGTGTGTGTGTGTGTGTGTGTGTGTGTGTGTGTGTGTGTGTGTGTGTGTGTGTGTGTGTGTTTGTTGTGAAACTTAAAAAGTGAGGTGGGGAGAGGGAGGAGGAGTATTGCTGTGTAAAACAAGGCAAGGGAAGGGGCTAATTCCACAAACACACACACACACACACACGGCGCCTGAGCACACCAACGGAAACACTTATCTGTCGGGATTTATTTGTACTTTTTTTAAAGGTAAAGTGCAGATTAATTTTGTTTTATTTTCATTTTATAGATTGTATTAATTATTTTTATGTATTTAATTTTTGGGGCTGTGGAACGAATAATTTGAGTTTTCATTATTTCTTATGGGAAAATGATGATTTGGTTTACGAGTGTTTTGGAACACGAGCCTACTTCCGGAACGAATTATGCTTGTAATCAAAGGTTCTACTTGGGACGGGGTTGGGCGCAAACAAAATAAAAATTTTACTTTTAATAATTGCCTGTAAATAGTAATTTATGAGGTGATTATGCATTATTACTACTAGTATAAAAAAAAGGCATGAATCACATCGCATCCAGTCAGCCAGCTCCACTTGCCATAAGAAGTGCTGGAAAAGACTCATTGACAATGGTCCAATTACATGAGTCCAAATATTTAAAAACAATATTGATTCGCTAAGAACAAAAGTGGGAGGGTTCAAGGATGATTTGTAAAGATCCAATTAGAGCTCAGCCTCAAGTCACATTCTTTTCAAAAATTTATGTGCCTACATAGACACTCGTTTTTCCGGAGCCCCGCGTAAACGAACACAAATGAACGTAATACAGTTTTTTTTTTAAATTATTATAAATACATTTTATTAAGAAATACAGCAGAATATTGTGACTAAATGACTTTATTTCATTATTCAAATTAATAATTATTATGTTAAATAATTACATATTAAAGAGCATTCTTTTTAGAGGGGCGGTGCCCCTGCGCCCTTTATTGACCAACCGACACTGAGTCTGAACCACCCTTTGTAGTCAGGTGGTGCCTGATTTTGTGGCTGAGCAAAACCAGTTATTAAAGAGAGGTGGTGGTGGGTGGGAACCTGAATGACCCCACTGCTGCTACAGTGCTGTTCATGATGGTCGAGGGAGTGCAGGGGAGTTTCTCCTGAAGTCCACAATCATCTCCACGGTTTTGAGGGTTTTCAGCTTCAGGTTGTTGTGACTGCATCAGACAACAAGCTGCTCAACCTTGCTTCTATATGCAGACTCCTCATCATCTTGGATGAGTCGGATGACTGTAGTGTTCCGGAAATTTCTGTAGCTTGACAGAAGGGCCTGTCGAGGTACAGTCACTGGTGTAGGGAAAAGAACGCGTAAGCCAACACCAAGTCTTTTAAACGACTTTATGACCACAGATGTTAGATCAGAAGAGACCAGCAGTTTCAAATTTACAGGAGAACTTATTCAGGTTATCTACCAGTTGATTTCCTACAGAGCTGGGGGATAGCATCTTGTAGTTAGCAATGGTAATAATACTGGGTGATTCGCTAAAAAGAGGCCCAAATATTCTGTAATATACTGTAATAACTCTTGCTAGGACAAAGCAATCTGAACGAAAAATACAATGTGCTTCTCAACATATGGTGCTTCGAACATGCCGGGATGCGCCTGAGTCTGACAGATGAGGTAGGCCCCAGACAGACATCGCTCTGTTTAACATTGTACCCCTTCACTCAGTCATTTGATTTCTCATCAGAATGGTGGTGTACTGTTATGAGCAGCGCATCTTCATAGTGCGAACCTATTAGCTCACCAATTCATTTAAATTATTTTAATTTAGTTCTTGGTGTTCTTGGCACACTCTCAATGAGTATTGTTCAGAAGATGGTACAGAAACTGGTGGAGGCTGTCTGAAAATGTTTCAGGGCGTAATCGGTTGTGGAAACTTTGAAGGAAAACATCCAATGTGAAATTGCCGCTATTCCCCCATTATCCTTGCTGGAACGTGGAAGTCCAGGTACATGGAGCGCCATGTTGAAATGTGTCTGGCAGAAAATGGAGATCACTTCCAGCATTAATTACATATACATCAAGGTATGTAGCATATTTTTCTGGTTCAGATTACTTAATTATAGCAAGAGTTATTGAAGAATATTCAGGGCCTTTTTGAAGTGAATTACCCTTTATAATATACTATGGCTTCTAAACCAGTGGGCCACTGTCCGTGCATGATGAGCTGATCCTGCTAAAAATACAATAATAATAATAATACATTGTGTTGGCCTTCAGCAAAAATGCCAGGTATGACAGATTTGTTTTCATCAGTCAAATCATCAATAGACCAGTTGAATGTTTAACTCAGTGTGGTGAATAATGTATACACTATTACAAATCTTAAGACAGGGGGAAACATTCCAAGTATTAGCATTTTGCACTAGTGGATCATAATCGAGTTGCTTCAAATTGTTAAAAGAAGAATAAGGAGCAAAAAATTATGACAAAAACAGAGATTGGAATTTTATTAAAAACTGCATTTAAACTCAATCAGACTGTTCATCAGCTGATCAAAAGTTTCCATACTGAGTAGTGCGACTGTACTTGCACTGTTCCTGCTGCAACATGTCCACATAGCCAGCTGCCGTTTGACACCTATTCTCTATCTGAAGTACCATTTTCCCATTGAAGGAAAAAGCACACCAGATCATGATAGAGCCTCATCCAGTGGGATCTCCTTGTCATGCCAGCATTGTTGGAAGCCATCAGGACCATCCAGATTAATTTCAAGAAAGAATAAAACTTTCTTCCATCTTTGTTTAGTGCTCCCTTGCAAATTCCAAACGGGCAAGTTTGTAGTGTGGGAGGAGACAATCCCAGGAGAGGATTTTTTTTCTTTTAGCCCTTCTCTCAGAGATGCTGTCTTATGATTATTGCACTGCTGTCAGTATCAGTAAGGGCCCTAATTTGGGTCAAGCATGCCTCGTATCCTCTGGCTCAGTGTAGGTGAAATTTTTTGGGGTCTACCACTTGATATTTTTGTCCCATATCTCACAGGATCTTTTAAGAAATTTTAAATGACTGTCTTACTGCATCCAATCGCACCCTTGTGAGAGCCCTTGTGCAGCAATCCTGCCACATTCAAAAACAGAAAGGCTTTTTGTTTTTGCCATTAGGAGATTATGACAGTGTGACTGTCTGAAGGACATGATCTTAAACTTTTGATCAGCTGATCACCAGCTTGTTTCAGTTAAAATGCAGTTTTAAATAAATTGCCTACTTGCTATTTTTGTCTCTTGCTCTTGTTTCTTCTTTTGGCATTTAGAAGAAGTACTTACAACTTGGTTATAATCCACCAGTGTGAATACTTGTTACTTGTTACTTTTCCCTTATTTTAAGATTTTGTTCAGGTGTGTTTCATATAACAGACTTAATAGATTCCTGAGGAAAAAGGTATACTCCTTAATGATCTGAAATTATTTAAAAATATATTTTGAAGTAGTTAATAATCTACATTAGGGTTTATGAGTACAAATATTTAAAGATATGATTTTCATTGCCACTCAAAAATGTATTCAAATATACAGTATTTGCTTTTGTAGTTAGGTAATTCTAAGAATTTATTATCAACATGTTTTCTACATGTTGATAATAAATCATTACAAGAAATCAGATTTTTTATTTTATGTTAAAACTTCATTACACCCAGGCGGCACTGTGGTGTAGTGGTTAGCACTGTCACCTTGCACCTCCAGGGCCCAGGTTAGATTCCCAGCCAGGTTCGATTCCCATCTCTGTGTGCATGGAGTTTGTAAAATGTACAAATGGTCATGTAAAACGTACAAATCATTTCTGAAACTTTTATGCTGCTGAGAAAAAGCGTTTCCCGTGTTCTTAGCGCTGTACGAGCTCAGGAAATCGGTTTTCTCATACAACTAATGCATGGTCATGTAAAACTTACAAAACCATTTTTTATGCAGTTTCCATGCTAAAAATGTGAAAAAGAATCGAAAAAGGTTGTTATGCAACATTAAGTAAGAATGGATGAAAGGGTTGGAAATGATAATTCCTTTCACGTTTCTATGCTCAAAATGTGAAAAAGAATCACAAAAAAGTTGTTATGCAACATGCAAGTAAGAATGCATGAAAGTGTTGGAAATTATCATTCCTTTCACTTTTAAGTTGCTGATGCTGAGAAAAAGCGTTTGTCATGTTCTTAGCGCTGTACGAGCTTAAGAAAGCGGTTTTCTCATACAACTAGTGAATGGTCATGTAAAACATACAAAACGATTTTATATGCAGTTTCCATGCTTAAAAAAAGTTCACAAAAGATCACAAAAAAGTTGTTATGCAACATGTATGCCAGAATGCATGAAAGGGGTGGAAAAGATCATTCCTTTTACGTTTTGGTTGCTGATGTTGATGAAAAGCATTTTCCGTGTTCTTAGCAATGTACGAGCTCAGGAAAGCGTTTTTTCATCCACCTAATGCATGGTCATGTAAAACATACAAAAATGATTTTATATTCAGTTTTTATGCTCAAAATGTGAAAAAGAATAACAAAAAATTAGTTATTCAACATGTATGCTAGAATGCAAGAATGTTATGGAATTTATCATTCTTGACAATTTTATACTGCTGAAGCTGGGAAAAAGCATTTGCTGTTTTCTTCGGGCTGCATGTGCTGAGGAAAGCTGTGTTTTCACACAACTAATGCATGGTCATGTAAAACAGACAAAACGAATTTATATGCAGTTTCCATGCTCAAAATGTAAAAAAAAAAGAATAACAAAAAAGTTGTTATTCAACATATATGCCAAAATGCATGAATGTTTTGGAAATTATCATTCCTGTCACTTTTCTAATTTTCAGAAATCTCATTTGCACTTCATGTGAAAACTAATTTACACCCTTATATTTCTGCATACATTTATAAAGGAAGCAATTTTAAAATGAATGGCATGAAGTTGCTAAATTAATAGATTACAATAGATATTTTCATTAGAACGTGAATTTTTGTTTCAATTAAAATGTAAATTTTATTTGTCAAATACACAATCATATTGTAAGGGACTACCACTAGAGGTCACTGTGTGCACATGTTTGTTTTTGCTTTGTAGTTAGTTGTTAATCGACTCAGTTTCCCAGAAGGCACCTCGGTCAGGTGATGCGGGTGCTCACCTGAACCGAGGTAGCTCATTATTAGTGTTATAAATAGCTGATTGTTCTGGGAAAATGGGTCGAGCATTAATACTGTCAGTGGGCATATGGTTTGGTTTGGTTTGGTTTGGGTTTGATTTGGGTTTGATTTGATTATGTTTTATTTTACTTATGTTTGTTTATCTGGGCTCTGTTGTGTTTTGTGATTTGTAGAATGTGTAAGTGTGTTTTCTTAGTTTATTTTGTGTATGTATGAGTGACTGTGTTAAATGTTTAGTGTGTTCTGTTAGTCTCCTGTGACTTCCCTTAGACTCCAGTGGGCTCCTTTAGCCTCCAGTGTGTTCCCTTAGCCTCCGGTGTGCTCCCTTAGCCTTCTCGCCTCTAGTATTCCTGTCTCGTACCAGTTCCTGACACATACACTATATGATATTCAGAGAAATGCTTTTACAACTGGCCATGACCTAAGCATAAAAAAAGAAAATAGATTATTCAAACAAAGAATATAACTATAATAATAAATCAATAGAGTATGAATAAGAAAATGTTGAATTAAGTATGAATTGGGAAAATAATAAAAAATTATATAAATACAGAAAACAAATTTTTGCTTATAGAATAAAATAATGAGGATACCTTCAGTCTGCAGTGAAATGGTGGTGTACTGACGTACCCTTCTTCCAGTGCAGGTTGGAGGCCCTGAGTCCTTCTGATGTCGGGTCAGCCTAGGGATGATGCGGTTTGACGTCTGTAGTGGAGAGACACAGTGGACCGGACCCCAGCATCCCAGCAATGGGCGAGCCACAATGTCTAGGTGTAGGTTTCCACATGCGGGTGAAGAAAAAGCAAGAGGCTTTAGCTTGTTTGTTTAGCTTGGTTGTTTCATTTCAACCATATGCAGTTTAGTACAAAGTGAAACAAAACAACGTTCCTCTAGGATCCAGGTCCTACATACAACATAAATTGACATCAAGAATGAACAAAAACTAACTAGCTAACTAAGCACCCTAATTAGCTGACTAGCTGACACAAGACAGATTGACATTTTTAAGTTAATAGAAGTTCAATACAATTGTTAGATGATCAGTGTGTTTGCGCGTGTATTGTTTATCAGTTCAGTCTCAATATTTTCAGTTTTTTGAGTGATTGTGTGTGTTTGTGTTTGTTTATTAGTCCAGTCCCTTTTTGTTGAGGAGATGGATAGCTTGTGAAAAGAAGCTGTTGTCTGGATTTTTCCAGATTGCAGGAGGGTGAAGAGTCAGTCTGATCGGTGTGTCCAGTCAGCCACAATGTTGGTGGCTTTGCAGATGCATCGTGTGGTTTATATGTCGATAGACCAAAGAGAAACCTCTGTGATCTCCTCTGCTCCTGTTCTCACTATCCGCTGAAGGGTCTTGTGGTCCGAGATGGAACAATTCTCAAACCAGACAGTGATGCAGCTTCTAAGGATGCTCTTGATAGTCCCTCTATAGAAAGTGGTAAGGATAGGTGGTGGAAGCTGGGCTTTCCTCAGTCTTCTCAAGAAGAGAACATGTTTTTAATGCTATCTTGTGCAAGGAGCTGGTCTTGAGGGACAGAGTGAGGTTCTCCTCCTGGTGGCCAACCAAGAATTTGGTACTGTTGACGATCTCCACAGAGGAGCAGTTGATGTTCATCAAAGAGTGTCCGCTCTGTGCCCTCCTGAAGTCAACAACCATGACTTTTGATTTAGCAACGTTAAGAGACAGGTTATTGTGCCTACACCAAACCGTTAGCCTCTGCACTTCCTCTCTGTGTGCTGACTCATGGTTCTTGCTAATGAGACACACGGTTTCTCCCGACTGTCATGTCATTCTGCATGTCGAAGTGAGGGTAGAAGCTGTTTAGTGCATCTGGAATGGAGCTGTCACTGTCACAGGCAGGTGACGGTGAGTTTCCTTTGGTGATGTCCTTTTGCTGGTGATTGCTTGTATGTCCTGCCACATGTCACCACTGTCCCTGAACTGGTTGAGCATTCTCTGGGCATGTCTTCGCCACTCTATGGCATGGGAAAGTTTGGCCCTTGCTGCTCTGATGGCGGAGTCTCGGGTCTTCAGAAGTACGCACTTTCGCAGTAAATCCACGATTTCTGGTTGGTCGTGAGATGATGTTCTTGGAGACACGTCTAGGTGTCGTGCCACTCACCTACCTCCTCATCACCCCTACGACTTGCCAATTGACCTTCAGCCGGGTTCCGTCCCAAGGTACCATCTGGCGCTCCTCCTCACCTGCTGCTGCGGGGTTCTTCTTTGTAAAGAAAAAAGGCGGTGACTTACATCCATGTGTCGATTATCGGGGGCTCAACGATATCACCATCAAGAACCGACACCCATTGCCGCTTACCAACTCTGCCCTGGATGCCCTCTCTGGTGCCACCATCTTTACTAAGTTGGACCCCCGGAGCGCCTACAACTTGGTGCGCATTAGAGAGGGCGATGAGTGGAAAACGGCCTTCATCACCCCCACAGGACACTATGAAAGCCTGGTCATCCCTTTTGGACTCTGTAACGCACCTGCTGCATTCCAACAATTCATCAATGATGTTCTCAGAGACATGCTAGGCCGCTGGGTGTTCGTCTACCTAGACGACATCCTCATTTACTCCCGGACACGTCAGAGCGGTTCTCAAGAGATTGCTCGCCCATCAGCTGTACTGTAAGTCGGAGAAGTGCGCTTTCCACGAGCGCTCCACCATGTTCCTGGGTTTTGTCATCTTGTCCCAGGGTGTGGCCATGGACCCGCAGAAACTGGTAGTTGTGCGTTATTGGCCCCTACCCAAGACTCTCAAACAACTTCAACGGTTTCTCGGGTTTGCGAACTTCTATCGTCGCTTTATCCGGGACTACAGCACAGTTGCAGCTCCTTTAACTGCTCTGACTCGCCCATCCTCTCACCCCTTCAACCTCAACCCTACTGCCATTTTCGCTTTCCACGAATTTTGCCGCCGATTCACCTCTGCTCCTATCCTTCTCCACCCCGATGCAGACAAGCCATTCATTGTGGAGGTGGATGCTTCGGATGTGGGCGCAGGGGCCGTTCTCTCCCAGCGAGGTCCAAACCAGAAGCTGCACCCTTGCAGTTTCTTCTCCAAAAAATTTTACCCCACTCAGCAGTGATATGGGGTAGGGGACCGCGAGCTGTTGGCCATAAAGTGAGCCTTGGAGGAATGGCGACACTGGCTCCAGGGTGCCAGAGAGCCGTTCATCGTCTGGACTGACCACCAGTATTTAATCACCATCCGGAAAATTAAACAGCTTAACCCTAGACAGGCGCGGTGGGTGTTATTTTTCGAGAGTTACAACTTCCATCTGTCATACCGCCTGGGGTCCAAGAACACCAAGGCCGACGCCCTCTCCCGACAGCATGAGGAAGACGTCCCCCGGGCGGAGCCCGTGCCTGTCCTACCTCCCCCCAGGATCATAGCACCACTCCGTTGGGATCTGTAGACAAAGGTGCGCCAGGCACAGGCTGCGGAGACCGAACCGGCAGGTGTGCCGCCTGGTTGACTCTATGTACACGACACCATCAGGACGGAGGTCATCCAATGGGGATATTCCTCTCTCCTCGCTGGACACCTCAGAACACGTCGCACCCTTCAATTCATCCAGCGCGCCTTTTGGTGGCCCACCATGACCAAGGATGTTTGCGAGTTCATCCAGGCGTGCCCAGTGTGCGCCAGGGCTAAGGATGTAAACCAACCATCTCCGGGCGAGCTTCAACCACTTCCTGTTCCCCATTGGCCCTGGACGCACATTGCCGTCGACTTCATCACGGGCCTGACGGTTTCCGAAGGAAAGAACACCATCCTCACCATCGTCGACCGGTTCTCCAAAGCTGTGCACTTGGTGGCCCTCCCCGGGCTCCCGTCAGCTGAGAAACAGCCGAGCTGATATTAGAACACGTAGTCCGCCTGCATGGGTTCCCAAAGGACATCGTCTTGGACAGGGGGCCTCAGTTCACCTCACGGTTCTGGAAGGCCTTCTGCCGTCTGATCTATTCCACCTGTAGTTTGTCCTCTGGCTACTACCCACAGACTAAAGGTCAGACGGAATGGACCAACCAACAACTGGATTGCTACCTGAGGTGCTTTGTCGCGACCGTCAGTGCTCCTGGGCTCACTACCTCATCTGGGCTAAACTATCACACAACCTCCACATTTCATCCGCCACCAGCCTAAGTGCATTTGAGGCATGCAACGGTTTCCAGCCTCCGATGTTCGACCACCAAGAACCGGAGGTTGAAGTACCGTCGGCCCAACAGTTGGTCCGTCGGTGTCAAGGGCTATGGAACCAAGCAAACCTTGCCATCTGATGTGCCAAGACCCGCTACATCACTCAGCACAGCCGGCGACACCCACCGGGGCGATTGTACTACATAGGTGACAAAGTATGGCTGTCTACAAAAAATCTACATCTGCAGACAGAATCCAGGAAATTATTGGTTCATCGGTCCATACCGGATCACCCTCCGAATCAATCCCGTCACCTACCGGCTCCAGCTGCCTGCGGCGGTCCGGATCCACCCAGTATTCCATACTTCTCAGCTAAAACCCTTCACCACTTCATCATACCCAACATGATATTCAGAGAAATGCTTTGACAACCGTGCATGACCCAAGCATAAAGTTTTTTATAAAAACTATAATAAGAAATTAATAGAGTATGAATAAGAAAACATGCAACTAAACATGAAATAAGAAAATATGAAAAATTATATGAATACAGAAAACAGCTTTTTGTTTATAGTTTATAGAATAAAATAATTAGGATATATTCAGTAAGCGGACAGGGACAGAAAAGAGGCAGCAAAAACATGGGGAAATGGTGGTGTATTGACGTACACTTCCTCCAATGCAGGTCGGAGGCCTGAGTACTTCTGATGGCGGGTCAGCCTAGGTAATATTTCTGTAGTAGAGACACATAGCTGACTGGATCCAGGCATCCCAGCCACAATGTCTAGGTGTAGGTTTTTACATGCGGGTGAACACAAAGCATGGGGCTTTAGCTTGTTGTTCACTTTGTGTGTTCAAAAGCCAGGCTAACTGAGCCAAATTCAAGTAGGCTTTTATTTTCATTTCAATACAGTTTAGTACACAGTGACACGAAGCAACGTTCCTCTAAGACCAAGGTCCTACATACAACATAAATTAACATCATGATTGAACAAAAACTAACTAGCTAGCTAAGCAACCTAATTAGCTGCCTAGCTGTGACAAGACATTTTAAAGATAACAGAAAGCTAAGTTCTCATGCAAATATGCAAACAAGAGTAACAAAATCACAACGTGACACCATGAAACAATTCATTACTTTGTTCTGATGACGTAATGAGATGAGGATTCATTCCTCATCAGGACACATTCTTTAGAAGTAGCAGCAAAGATCAAATAGTTTTTTGCCTATAACAAGTAATGGATATTGTGCATTACTTGCAGGTTGGTGTGAACCATTTACAGTGGAACCTTGGATTACGAGCATAATTCGTTCAGGAAGTGGGCTCGTATTCCAAAACACTCGTAAACCAAACCATCATTTCCCATAAGAAATAATGAAAACTCAAATTATTTGTTTCACAGCCCCAAAAAATAAATACATAAAAAATAATTAATACTATCTATAAAATGAAAATAAAACAAATTAATCTGCACTTTACCTTAAAAAAGAAAGTACAAATAAATCCTGATAAGATAAGTGTTTTCATTGGTGCGCGCACGCGCCGTGTGTGTGTGTGTGTGTGTGTGTGTGTGTGTGTGTGTGTGTGTGTGTGGAATTAGCCCTTTCACTTGCCTCGTTTTACACAGTAACACTCCTCCCTCTCCCCACTTTTTAAGATTCACAACAAACACACACACAACGGAAACACCGTTTTAACAGGAAAAAAAAAAGAAATCTCTCTGAGACTGGCATGAGCGTATATTAACGGACTCACTTTTTAAGTTTCACAAAAAAAACGCATGAACACAGCGGAAACACCGGTTTAACAGAAAAAAAGCAAGACTGGCGTGAGCGCATACTAACAGAATCACTTAAGTTTCACAATAAATGGACACACACAAACACGGAAACACAGTTTTGACAGGGAAAAAAGAAATCTCCCACAAAGAACCTAGGATTGCATGATCAATTTGCTCCCTGCCGGCAGTTTGGCTACCATCTACCCACGTTCCCAGAGCAAGCCACCAAGACCCAAAGCCTCACCTGTCACGACCCGCCAAGCTACAGTCCTGTCATGATCACCTGCACACCCCGGTTCCATGATCCGCCCCACTGCTTTCATTCCACCACCTCATTCTCCACTCTGCACACCTGTACTCAATCCATAATCACCTCTCCTCCCTATTTAACTCGTACTCAGACTACACCTCCTCGCCAGATTATTGTGCACTCACCATGTTCAATATTCCAGCGTTCTGTCTAGTCTTGCCTTCTCGTCTTCGACCTCGCCTCGTTTCAACGACCACGTCTTTGCCTCACGTCATGGATCACTCGGCATCTCGGAACTTCTCGGTACTGACCTTTGGAACTGTTTCTCGACCACGAGCCTGGATCATGGACTTTTCCCCCACTCTCCGGCTTCGACCTCTGCCTGTTTCACGACCACGAGTAATCCCCATGCATCTGCGTCGCCTGCAAACCTGCTCGAGCTCAAAGTACACATGCCGGCTCTCTGCACGGAGCTCATTCACATCGCATCGGCACCCCGCTTCCGCATTTCACACAAGCTCAAGTTACACACGCCGGCTTTCTGCACGGAGCTCATGCACAACGCATCGACGCTCCGCTTCCGCAATTCCACACGAGCTCAAGTTACACAAGCCGGCTCTCTGCACGGAGCTCAGCCACGTCACGCCGCTGCTCCGCATTCAGTTCAAAATGCACGGATGTAAGCCTGTCCTGTCAAAACAAGCCTGAACAGATCTCTTCTTGCTGCTCAACTGCACTTGGGTCTACCACGGCAGCCACGCCACGCAGGTGCAGTCCATGCGCGCTGTACACTGACCTCCTGCATGTTGTCTCTGATGTCGTCCTTGAACTTGAGCTACTGTCAAAAATAGGTAGAAACCAATGATTTCCTCATACTAGTTGGTGGCACTATGACCAAGTCATCATGTTGGCATGTCAATGAGTAGACACTGTGAATGTCAATGATGCTGTGAAGTTTTGTCCAGATTGGATGAAGTGTGTGGGAGAAACAGGCATTAATACGTCCATTTCCTGTGCGGCGGGGGAGGGTCAAATTCGGCATGTGACCCAGATAAAAGCTTTTGATAACTTTTTGTCCTTGATCCCTTACAAGCGATCTGAGAAAGTTTAAACTCGATCGGGCAATCCCTCTAGGACGAGTTAGTTCAAATACGACGTGTGCGAAACGCAATATCTCGCAGTTTTTCCAAAATGGCGGACTTCCTGTTCATCGTAGAGAGTACCTCCAAGAGACTTTTTGTCCTGTGGTGAGGAGATACATCAATGTACCGAATTAGATGGCTGTAGGTCTTACAGGGACCCAGACCACGATCTAGGGTGCGCTGCGGAGACATTTGGCCACGCCCACTCATGACGACAGTGGCATGAGGTAAGGTGTGCATGGGCTGATGTAAATCTAGAGTATGAGCTTGATTGGAGAAGGATTGTAAGAAATACAGCAACTTTCTCTATACTGTTGACGTATCTGATTTGCGGCCCTGCCCTGGCCAGACCGTAGAACTTAGATACAAGCTTTTGATAACTTTTACTCACCAGTGTCTTCAGGACCAGGGAGCAAAATTTGGTACGTCTTGCATTATTTCCCTAGGAGGAGTTCGTTAATATACGACATGTGGAAGGGGGAAAATCAGGCAAAACACATTAGCTACTGCCAGTAGGTGGCGTTATAGCTATATGGTGAAAGTGGCATATCAATCTGTTTAGACTCGAACGAATATCATGACTGTAAAGTTTAGTCCACATTGGAAGAAGTATGTGAGAGAAAGTGGCAAAAAAGCATCGACTTCCTGGGCGTCGGGGGAGGGTAGAATTCGTGGGGGCGCCACAGGCAGACCATGTGACCCAGATGCAAGCTTTTGATAACTTTTGGTCCTTGCACGCGGTGCAAGTCCATGCGGGCCGTACGCTGACCTCCTGCATGTCGTCTCTGATGTCGTCCTTGAATGTGAACAGAACTACGGTCAAAAATAGGTAGAAAGCAATCGTTTCGTCCTACCAGTTGGTGGCGCTATGACCGAGCTATCATGTTGGCATGTCAATGAGTAGACACTGTGAATGTCAATGATGCTGTGAAGTTTAGTCCAGATTGGACGAAGCGTGTCGGAGAAAGAGGCAAAAATACATCCATTTCCTGTGCGGCGGGGAAGGGTCAAATTCGTGGCAACGCCACAGCCATACCATGTGACCCAGACAAAAGCTTTTGATAACTTTTGGTCCTTGATCCCTTAAGAGGCACCTGAGAAAGTTTGAGCTCGATCGGGCAATCCCCCTAGGAGGAGTTCGTTAAAATAGGACGTGTGCGAAACGCAACATCTTGCAGTTTTTCCAAAATGGACGACTTCCTGTTCACTTTAGAGGGTACCCGTAGTAGACTTATTTTCTCGTGACGGGAAGATACATCAGTGTACCAAATTTCATGTCTGTAGGTCTTACAGGGACCCACATCTCATTCCAGGGGGCGCTGCAGAGCCATTTGGGCACGCCTACTCACGGCGACAGTTTCAGACGTAAATTTTCGCCGGGGGAGAATTTTCCGGAAAGTTTGGTGAGTTTTCGTGCATGTTCAGGCACCCAAATTAGCAGTTCTTTAGGCACGGTAAAGAATACAGAATAATAATAATAATAAACAATTCCTTCGGTTACAATAGGGCTTCGCACCATCGGTGCTCGGGCCCGCACCATCGGTGCTCGGGCCCTAATAATAATAATAATTAAAGCTGCAAGCAGCGATGATCGGGCCCTCGCACGCGGGCGCAGTCCGTGCGGGCCGTACTCTGACCTGGTGCATGTCGTCTCTGATGTCGCCCTTGACCTTGAGTTGAACCACAGTCAAGAATGGGTAGAAAGTTATGATTTCCTCCTACCAGTTGGTGGCGCTATGACCGAGTGATCATGTTGGCATGTCATTGAGTTGACAATGTCAATGTCAATGATGCTGTAAAGTTTTGTGCAGTTTGGATGAAGTGTGTCAGAGAAAGAGGCAAAAATACATCCATTTCCTGTGCGGCGGGGAAGGGTCAAATTCGTGGCGACGCCACAGCCATACCATGTGACCCAGACAAAAGCTTTTGATAACTTTTTGTCGTTGATCCCTTAAGAGGCACCTGAGAAAGTTTGAGCTCGATCGGGCAATCCCCCTAGGAGGAGTTCGTTAAAATCCGACAGAATAATAGATTATATTATTATAATTATTACAGAATAATAATAATAATAATAATAATAATAATAATAATAATAATAATTCCTTCGGTTACAATAGGGCTTCGCACCATCAGTGCTCGGGCCCTAATAATTAAAGCTGCAAGCAGCGATGATCGGGCCCTCGCACGCGGGCGCAGTCGACGCGGGCCGTACGCTGACCTCCTGCATGTCGTCTCTGAAATTGAGCAGAACGACGGTCAGAAATAGGTAGAAACCAATCATTTCCTCATACCAGTTGGTGGCGCTATGACCGAGTTATCATGTTGGCATGTCATTGAGTCGACAATGTCAATGATGCTGTAAAGTTTTGTTCAGTTTGGATGAAGTGTGTGAGAGAAACAGGCAAAAATACATCCATTTCCTGTGCGGCGGGGGAGGGTGAAATTCATGGGGGCGCCACAGCCAGACCATGTGACCCAGTTGCAAGCTTTTGATAACTTTTGGTCCTTGATCCCTTACGAGCGATCTGAGAAAGTTAAAACTCGATCGGGCAATCCCCCTAGGAGGAGTTCGTTAAAATACGACGTGTGCGAAACGCAATATCTCGCAGTTTTTCCAAAATGGCCGACTTCCTGTTCACTTTAGAGGGTACCCGTAGTAGACTTTTTTTCTCGTGCCGGGAAGATGCATCAGTCTACCAAATTTCATGTCGGTAGGTCTTACAGGGAGCCACATCTCATTCCAGGGGGCGCTGCAGAGGCATTTGGCCACACCTACTCACGGCGACAGTTTCAGACGTAAATTTTCGCCGGGGGAGAATTTTCTGGAAAGTTTGGTGAGTTTTCGTGCACGTTCAGGCACCCAAATTAGCAGTTCTTTAGGCACGGTAAAGAATACAAAATAATAATAATAATAATTAAAGCTGCAAGCAGCGATGATCGGGCCCTCGCACGCGGCCGCAGTCGACGCGGGGCGTACGCTGACCTCCTGCATGTCGTCTCTGATGTCGCCCTTGAAATTGAGCAGAACGACGGTCAGAAATAGGTAGAAACCAATCATTTCCTCATACCAGTTGGTGGCGCTATGACTGAGTTATCATGTTGGCATGTCATTGAGTTGACAATGTCAATGTGAATGATGCTGTAAAGTTTCGTTAAGTTTGGATGAAGTGTGTGAGAGAAACAGGCAAAAATACATCCATTTCGTGTACGGCGGCGGAGGGTGAAATTCGTGGGGGCGCCACAGGCAGACCATGTGACCCAGTTGCAAGCTTTTGATAACTTTTGGTCCTTGACCCCTTAAGAGCATCCTGCGAAACTTTGAACTTGATAGCACAATTCCCCTTGGAGGAGTTCGTCAAAGTACGACATGTGCAAAACGCAACATCTCGCATTTTTTTCCAAAAAATCGCCGACTTCCTGTTCACTTTAGAGGGTACCCGTAGTAGACTTTTTTTCTCGTGCCGGGAAGATACATCAGTGTACCAAATTTCATGTCGGTAGGTCTTACAGGGAGCCACATCTCATTCCAGGGGGCGCTGCAGAGGCATTTGGCCACGCCTACTGACGGCGACAGTTTCAGACGTAAATTTTCGCCGGGGGAGAATTTTCCGGAAAGTTTGGTGAGTTTTCGTGCATGTTCAGGCACCCAAATTAGCAGTTCTTTAGGCACGGCAAAGAATACAGAATAATAATAATAATTCCTTTGGTTACAATAGGGCTTCGCACCATCGGTGCTTCTTTAGGCACGGTGAGGAATACAGAATAATAATAATAATTCCTTTGGTTACAATAGGGCTTCGCACCATCGGTGCTCGGGCCCTAATAATTCCTTTGGTTAATAATAATAATAATAATAATAAAATAAAAAAATTTAATAAAAATAATAATAATAATAATAATAATAATTCCTTCGGTTACAATAGGGCTTCGCACCATCGGTGCTCGGGCCCTAATAAATAATAATAATAATAATAATAATAATAATAATAATAATAATTCCTTTGGTTACAATAGGGCTTCGCACCATCGGTGCTCGGGCCCTAATAATTCCTTCGGTTACAATAGGGCTTCCCACCATCGGTGCTCGGGCCCTAATAATAATAATAATAATAATTCCTTCGGTTACAATAGGGCTTGGCACAATTGGTGCTCGGGCCCTAATAATAATAATAATAATAATTCCTTCGGTTACAATAGGGCTTCGCACCATCGGTGCTTGGGCCCTAATAATAATAATAATAATAATTCCTTCGGTTACAATAGGGCTTCGCACCATCGGTGCTCGGGCCCTAATAATTCCTTCGGTTACAATAGGGCTTCGCACCATC